>CM021732.1:155315416-155394231 GCA_011075105.1 Heteronetta atricapilla
TTATTTTATTTTATTTTATTTTATTTTATTTTATTTTATTTTATTTTCACAACGCTTTGTTTTATTCTCATTAAAATTGCTGGGCATTCTGCCACTGGCTGAGATAGGAGCATGATCTTCCTTTGAAGAAGAGTAGTCTTCATTATTAACTAGCAAAATGGGTGCAGAGGAGTGAAGTGAGCAAGCACAGAGTAGCCTTAATTCCTTCTACCCTCGCTACCAATTCACAGTCCTCTGCTTTTCTCTAGGCTTTGATAAGTGGATGTCAGTTTGTCCCTCTTGGAACTGGTTGCTTTGAGAAGGGAAAGACATTGCATGGACTGGACAGAAGATGTGACTCACATCATTGCCATTCTGGACACCAGGTTTGTGGACTCTTGGCTTGGGAGTGCTGGGTAACACCGTATAATCCCTGTGATGGCTTGCCTACAACAGTGTTGAGATGTCTATGCTTCTGTGCCTGCCCTCCAGGTCAACGGGAGGAAGATGAGGACCATGCAGTCTCCTCCTTACATGCAGTCATTCCCCAGTGTGGCCTCGGCCTGCTCCACAAGTGAGTTTCTCTTTGGCACTGATTATTGATCTGCTTATTATGGATGATCTCTGTAATGAGCTGCAAGCTCCCAAAGCCCACTCAGGCTAGGTGGAAGTACAGGACATGGTCCATCCATGAAGTACTGAGAAATTTGACTGTGGACCTGGGAAGAAAATACCTTGATTTGCCAAAAGAATAAATTCAGCATTCCATTTACAGGTCTGGGTGGAGGGTTAGGGTTACTGAATACTGGCACAGCAGTACGTGGAGGACAGACTTTATTGTCTTCTTCTTGGATGCATAATGTGGTACTGTCCAAAATGGGCACAAAACTATCCATAACAGGAAGGGTGCAGAGAGCCAGGAATGTCCCCATCTTTCAGGGCACCAGGTCTACCTTTAATTTACACCATTTGTGATCCAAGTGATTTTTGTTGGCCCTTCCAAGCAGCTGTATGCCATGCCAATGTATTCATCGCCTTCTCCATGGACAGTGGCCCTATGGAAAGTAGAGAGAACTGGGCAAATGGAAACCAATGAACGGACCAGAAGGAGAAAACCACCCATATTTATAGCAAAGGGCTCCTATATATCTTGTGCTGAGGTGACAAGAAACTGGGCTGAATTTCTGGACTGAAATTGGGCCCATCAAGGTATTCATTATTGACTCGTTGGGGTAGAGGGCTATAAAATGTGACACTCCTGCACCAGAACCAGTTCATATGGAAGAGATGAAGGTCCTGGTCAGGGTTCAGACCTCTGTATGGTTGGGAAAAAGGCTCATCCACAACTTTTTTATTTATTTTATTTAAAAAATAGAGTATCTATGTGTGTATATGAACTTTATTACACTTGGAATCTCTTGTCTTTCTCAGATGCCATCTTTTTGTTCGGCTGGATTTTTCCACCGTTGATACCTTGATGATATCTGACCCAGTGGAGTACAAAGGAGAAGGAATCCAGGGCATTGAGGTGTAACCTTGGGGGTGGTGGATTCCTGTAGCTACTAGTCACAGGACAGAGCATGTTGGCCTCAACATTGCTGTTTATCTTGTTAGCAGTACTAGCACATAGTGAAGGGTTTTTTTCTGGACTAGAAAGGACACCTCTGCCCCCAGATGTGCACTTGAAAAAAGGTCCTTTTTTGTAAGCATCATACAATTTTTATTATGTTTTAAGTTCTGTTTTTGCTGGTGTTTGAATGCTAAATGCAAATAATTTTCAAATTCTCAGCAAATCACTCTGGACTTAATTGCTAACTACCCTAAGATTGACTGAGATGTCTGTCCCAGGGCATTTTCTCTGGCTAAAATTATTACATGGAAAATGGAAAGTTCTTGTGTAAACTCCTGGTTTGACAGAAAATGGCTGATTTCAGTTAAATGAATAGTTTCCCACCAACAATTGTTACCAGCTTTAAAATATTGTCAAACGCTTTTCCCAGATTGGACGGCACATACAAAAAAAAAAAAAAAAAAAAAAAAAAAAAAAAAAGAAATGATGGCTGAGAACGTAATTCAGTCAAATAACACATTCCAGGAATCTAGTCTCCTCTTCTGTTTTCAATTTGTCCCCTAGGGAATGAAGGTTTTCTTGATTTTACAAATTATTGGATATTATTTTTCATCTGCTTGTAGTAAATATTTTTCAGTTAGTGACAGTTGCATGTCTGGTTAATTTTTTGTAGGGTACACAGATTACACAGTAATGTTTTTGATCTTTGATGAGATTAATAGCATTTAGAATAAGGGTTGCGCAATGAAAATTAACCCTCCTGAAATATTTTTGAGAATTCACTTAGTGCATTCTCTTTACACCAAGTTTCTTGCCAGAAAACTCATCTGTTGGCATACTTACTATACACTCAGCAAGAGGGTAGACATGTCAGATCCAGATTCATTTTTTTTTCCTTTGCACAAATATTTGCAAAATTAGGCCTGTTTTCTTTATTTATTTTTGACATCTTTGCCCATTTCTCTAGTGTTGGCACCCCAGATTTAACCAGGACAGCCCACATTTCTGAGTCAGACAGCTGGGAAAAACATGGAAGTGAAAGCAATCCATACTTTGCTGGAAAAATCACATCATTAAATGCCAAGAGGGGCTGACTGAAAGGACTGAGAAAGAGGCAAATGCCAGGAATTGGCCCCGACACAAGCTTATTTATAGTAAATCTAAGCAGGGTGAAGTCTAGTCTGCTGGGTTCACCTCTCAGGATCAGGCCCTGGGGTCTCCTGGGATTTGATTTCTCAGAGAACCACAGGGATGGCAGATGGGAAAGACTTGTTAGGTCATCCTGTCCACATGCCCCGGCAGGAGCAGAACGGGATTCTCTCTTTGTTTCATTCTCAAGTGCCTCATCTACATTTAAACAACTCCAGCCATAAGACTGTTAGTGCAAGAAAATTCCACTGCCTACATGTACTTTTGCAAAAACACTTTTTTAAAGCTCTTGACGTTTGTTTGTTAATTTTGTATGAAAAGCATCACTAAGGAGGAAAGTGAAAATATCTAACATGACCTTGGGCAGCTCAATCCATCAGATGACTGAAAAATAGAACTAGAGTGCTTATCATAATGAAATGGGTTTTGTGTAGACTTGCTACGGGGTTAACATTTTTGTTTATCCTACCTTCACATTTCTTTATATTAACATGCTTGGGTTTCTTTAAATTTAAATTTACAGTGAATTCCCAATGTTTTTAATACTTTGTTTTGGTGTATATATCCTGCAACGCACTTACATGAAAACTGCTAGTATGTTTTCAACCTTGACTCCATCTGGGTTGAAGTTATTTTTAATCTGTGGTTTTATCTCCTGTTTCCAGGAGCATTGTGTCTCTGACACAAGCTACTTTTACTAGCTATGTGATTATATTCTGCATGCTTGGCCCTTGCTTGAGTAGGAAAAGTTGCACAGATGGCCACATAAAATCAAGGATAGGCATACGAAAGACCTGCCATTGCAGTCGGGTTTATTCAGATTATCGTGCATTGCTTGTTTCTTTTTTTCCTAAAGTAAAAGGGTCATGGGAAAATGCTAATTCAGAAAACATGAAATTCTACCTTTGAAAAAAAGCTTGGGTTTAAAGAGATTTAACTGAGTCCAAGGTTGGACTTAGTGGAACCTGGCCAGAATTACGGGCCAGGAACTCTTGCACCTGCTGCTTTTTGAGCCCTGGTTGCATTCACACAGCGATTAACCCCAGGAGCAGGGGAACGTGGGTGCTGCCTGTGGCAACACAGTGCAACTGGTATCAATTTCTATTTTGCTGCTGCTGGCTGTGGAACTGATAAAATGCCAATTCCAATGGGTGTGTTCCGTGTTTGGGAAGCTTCCAGCTTCCAGGAAACTAAAAACTATACATATACTGATTTGAATCCAATTTGGACAGGAAATTTTTTTCCTGTTAACTTGGAAACTGTGCTTTCCTGCCAATTAGAATCGCAATTGTGTCATTCTCTCTGTGATGCTTGCAGCCTAATTAATATGAATGAAAAAAGTGTGCTGCTTTAGTATCTTTGTTTAGTGTGCAATATAAATGCAAGTCATATCCCTGCAGATGAACTGCTGCATTATCCAGGTGTTTCAGAGCTGCTACAGCACAGAGAAATTATTCCTAAGCATCTTTTCCAAGGAAAAAGAAATTCTATAAACCAAGTCTTTCTTTCCCTGCAAGGAGCTGAATTCGATGACAAATTTAGCTTTCACTTACTATAGCTCAAATTATTTGGCAGATAGTTAATAGATTTAAAGGATTGTCTCCCATCTTTATAGGAAAATGTTTTTATCAGAAAAATTTAACATCTTAAAAGACTCAGCTACAATATGCATGGGATGGCCTGTTCAGATACTAACAACAGAAGGAGCTTAAACGATGGACTCAGATTTAGTGCCTAGCTGTTGGGGGCTTGCAGGGAAGTGAAATGAATTTTGCTCATGCTGTTCCTGGAGCAGCAGTGTCCAGGTTGCTTTTTACAACAAGAGTTGGCTTTCTTTCTATCGGAA
Organism: Heteronetta atricapilla; assembly: GCA_011075105.1. NCBI lineage: Eukaryota > Metazoa > Chordata > Aves > Anseriformes > Anatidae > Heteronetta > Heteronetta atricapilla. Next base: position 155,319,961 of record CM021732.1, read on the forward strand.
AATGGCAATCTGTTGAAAGAGAAACCTTTTGTAGAAATCTATCTCCATGTCTTGGGATCTCACTGAGATCTTAGCATAGTTTCTGGGATGATGCTGTCCTCTTTGCCACTCTGGAGAGGCCAGGATGCCTTTGGGACTGGTGTCCCACGCATGGTGGTGGGCTAGCTCTGTTGTGATAAGGTTAAAAGAAAGTTTTTTTTTTTTTTTTTTTTTTTTTTTTTTTTTTGTGGGGGGGGGGGCCCGCCGGTTATAAACAGTGAGAAGAGGAGAAGGAAGAACTGAAAGGTGCAGACTGGGAGAAGGTGTCTTGGAGCTCCTAATGCTAGGGCTGGGGTGTGGGGAGTAGGTAGCAAGTCAGGAACGCAGCTTTGGGCAAGGAGGACAAGCAGAGAGACAGAGCTTTCTTGGACACAGAAGAAAACAGATTTTCAATTAGTAACTGCTGTGAAGAACAAGCTATGGTGGCAAAGTCCTTGGTTGTAACATTTCTGGTCCAGTAAGGAGCAGCCCTACAAGGTATAGTTTGAGTAGTGCTCAGGCTAGAAGGGTAGCAGCAGCAATTCCAACTGGCCATCTATGTCTCCAACAGTAAAGTCAGCAGTGTCAGGGAATTTTCTGTTCCCTTGAGCCTAATGGGAGTGATCTAGGCACATCTGCTAAGCTCTCCTTACATCCAAGGCGAGGTGGCTGCATGCAAGTTGCCTGGTGGGAGAAGTGTGGTATGGTTATCCTGTGGAAGATGAAAACCAGCATTGGTTAGAATTAGACTGTGTATTTAGCGATTGTTTGGATTTCTTTGCTGCAAATCTCACAAGGTGCAGCAAGGACAGACCGAGCCAAGGAGAACCAGCTGCCCTCTGCTGCTTGTGAGGTTTTCCCTTTGTTAATGAAACCCTCCTGGTCTGCGTCTGTCAACCAGGGAAAGGATGAATTTTCCTCTGGATCTGACTTTATATGCTGATGTATTTCACATCGGTTGCTAGAGATGGCCTGGGAGAGGTGCTGGTTGGTCTCATGGGTGGGTGGGAGCAGGGCAGAGCACAGCTCTGAAGGCAGCAGGGTCTCGCTGGGAATTACAGCGGCAATTTTTGGCTCCCAGTTCAGGCTGGGGTGAACTAATGGACACCCAGCAAGAGGACCTCAAAGAAGAATAGAGCAGCATTTCAATTAAATAGTAAGTTACAATGCACCAGCCTATTATTATCAGCGACTACTTCTCCTGACAGACAGCCTGGTTATTCAGAATAATTTTCCCCTTGTTCTCTGTAGGTTCCCATGAGCACGCAGACCGGCTCACGAAAGCTGGCCCTTCTTGTTATTTTTATCCAGGAGCAGCTGACAGTAAAAGTGACAAAAGAATTGATGGGGGAAGTGGGCCAGAGCGTGAAAAATCCGGTCGTAAAAACCCGGAGTGTTTGCAATAAAATATCTATACATAAAGGGAGGGGAGGGAGGGAGAAGCAGAGCTGGACACAAAGCAGAGCAATGAGCTGTGAAAAGTGACGTCTGGTCCAGATGGAGAAAGTGTAAATCCAGCTGTCAGTGCAGCAATATCTCTTTGGCACCTCGGTCTCCTTCCCCTCAGGGGAGCTCACGCCCACGCCAGTGGGACAGCGGCTGGATCCAGCGGGCTGCCGAGGGGCAGAAGGGTGAGGGGTTGTGCCTGACACCTCCCAGGGTCACCAAAAATCCTGGCTACGTCCACAAGGAAGGTTTTTTTCCTCTTTGATTTGAAGAAGAGGGGTTGCTGCAGGGTTTTGCATTTGGGAAGAGGGGCAGGGCTGCACCAGGACCCATCAGCTGCTGGGTCTGGGTAAGAAACCTCCGCAGAGTTGGCACAAGCAGGTCAGGAAGAGAAGGTTAACGCATTAGATGCGTCTTGTTAAATGGTCGGGAAGAGAAGGTTAATGCATTAAAGGTCTCTTATTAAATGGCCTCCACCTTTCTGGGGGCTACTCTGAGCGCTTTGCAGGGCACAAGCCTGGTAAAGCCCACACGGAGGTAAAGTGATTTTGTAAGCACATTAAAGAACAAATTGGATGACAACAGCAAACAACCTCGTGGTGTTTTCTTTTGGTGCAGTGAATTGAACTGATGCTGAAAACCAGGGCAGGTGCCAGGGCACCTGAATTGTCCCTGTAGTCTTGACTCAGTGCCCTCCTCTTCTACAGAAAGGACTTCTATGGGTGAGAGCTCTGAAACACATCTAGGAAAGGAGGTGCTGTCAGAGGTACCAAAATGGGAACAAAAGCTTCTGTGATCACAAAGCAAGTGGACTTCAGAGCTGGCACTGGGGACAAGGGGTAGTGTCTTTTGGTATCAAGCACTGGGTTTTCAGGGAGTCCATATATTTTTACCCCTGGCCTGTGTTATCTCAGAAAAGCATCCATCTGCTGGGGCAAGGAGAGCAGGCTAACAAACAACAGCAAGACCCTGGGATGTCTCCAGCTGCAAAAAGCCTGTAGGATTTGAAACAAGGAAGGAAACCTTTTCTTTTGGCAGCCCCTTCTGCACTTCAGGATGTTTAGCTCCCAAATACATCTCTTTTACTTGAGCTCATGGAATAGACTCGTCCAGCTGCTTGGCCATGAGCACATACGGGTGGGCAGGAAGAGGTTTTAGTGTCTATGCCACTGATACCTGCATTTTGGCTGGTGCACATGGCCAGGTGGGGTGGGATTCAATAGCTTGGAGTGAAGGGAAGCTGAAATGCCATATGGTGTGGGCATATATCTCTTGATGTAGACATTTACAGCTATGTCTCATGCAGATGTGGTGCTTTAGAGCATCCTCTAGCAGGTATTTCCCTTTTGTGCCAATGGGCCTGCTGTGGCTCATCCTTCCCCATGTATCCTGAGTGATGGCTAGCATCATCTCTGGGCAGATGAGACACACAGAAGACCTTCCTAAGAAATCCTAGATACCAATGATTTCTTTGGTGCCTTTTGGCACAGAAAATACATCAAACTAACACCATTTCCAAATCAAGGGCTGGGAGGCTTGTGCTTCAGGAAACAGTAAGAACTGGCTCATATTTAAGGTGGCCCTGGTTGCAGCTCCTGCCTCACCTAGTGTGCTGCTAATCACGGATCTCCACACCATAGGGTTTTGTAAATGCAGAAAAATTTTCCTATGCCTTGACAAATCCATGCGAGGAGAATAGAGTTAGGATCATTAGGGAGAAATATAACTTTTCTGACCGAAGTGGGAATATTCTGGGGGAGTTGTACTGCAGTTCATCCCTGTTTGTACTCACTTTCCTAGGTGACTGCTGGCTCTGGTGGGAGATGGAAGACGGATGGAACCAGACCTTTGGCTGTCCTCTGTGGGACAGACTCCTGGAAGACCCCTGTGAGGCTGACTGACAGGCTGCAGCTGATGAACTGAAGGAGGAAGTCCCACATGAAGCTTGTTGGGAGCATAACACTTCCATTAAGGTCCACTGACTATCTTTGATTTAACCCAGCAAAGGACCAGGTGATTGTTTTACCTTGGCACACAGGCAAAATGTGTTACCACAGGCAAAAATAAGGCCCTGGCATGTACGGCTGCACAGAATGCATCCTTCACAGCATCCTCTTCAGACTGCCCTGCGAACGTTTGGTGGAAAGCACAGCCTTTAGCAGCAACGTGATATTTTGGTCTCAGAGGACAATAAATCCCAAGCCTTTCATCACAAACATTTGGTAGCTGATGTGAGCTCTGCAGGTAATCAACGCAGCAGAAATTGGGCTGAAATCACCTGTTCTTTAAGGGCTGCCACCACCTCAGGCCGACTCTGTCAACCAGCAGGAACCACAAAACTTCCTGGCCCCATTAATATCATCGGGAGGCAACACTTCTCTCTGGTTGCCTACAGCAACTCAAGCCAGCTGGTGTAAATCCTTCAGAGCAGGAACAGAACTCGTCTCCACATATCATTTCCAGCCTCTGAGCTGTTGGCTGGGGATTGCTAGCAATTACTCTTGTGAAATAGGATATCGTAAGGGGTGGGAACCAGGGGAGGCAAAGCTCTCAAGTGTTACGTCAGGGTCTGATACTGATCTGCGATATGGCCATCCGTCTTCTGAGCAGCTGGGATCAGTTCACATTATGGTTATTAGAAAAGTTTATTTAGCATCTTACAGGGAAAGAAACTTTATAATGTTACGAGATGGTGGCAATTCCTTTAGGACCAGATAGGCTGGTCCCATGAGAATTGGTGGGGGCTGCCAAATAGCCGCCCCTATTGTGATTTTTTAATTTGTATTTATTTTTTCCTGCTGGAAAAAATAATGTTTCTCCATTTGTCTTTGAGAAGGATTGGCTTGCATTGCCATGTTTAGTTTAACAGATATAATGTATACCTCCGCCCAGCCACACAAGGTTCAAATGTCTGGTGGATCCCAAGAGATGGACGTTGTTCATTGCTAAGAAAAGCCAATGCTGCACTGAAAACCTCCCAGACTAGCCGTTCTTGAGGCACTTCTAAGAAATCCTTCTCTCCCTGCTGAAGGCAGTTCTGAAGGGACATGGGGAAACTCCTCTGGGCACCTCCAGCAAGCCTCAAGGGCTTTGCTAGGACCCTCTGCTGTGCAAGGGGAGCTCTTGAGGGCATGCTGGAAACTCTTGTCCTATCATGTCTGAAAAAGACAAACAGGGCCAATTCCTTGGCAGGGGTAAACCTCCAGAGCCTCACAGATAAGTAGGAAGCTAGGCTGATTAACAGCAGCTGAAAATCTGCCCTCCAAGGCCTGTGAAATAAAGGATTATCTCATTAACCCCCAGTCTTTCCTTGCCACACTGGGAAATAAGTGACAAACTTTGTTGTGCATCTCAGTACGCTGCTTCTGACAGCGGAGCAGATGTTTGGGCTGAGAGAAACACAGGTGCCTAGAGTAACATACTTGATACGCTCTGCCTTTTTTTAATCAGTGTTTAAGGGGCTTGATAAGGCAGAAGTTGAAGCCAGATCACTGTGCTAAGTTGTCCTGCTGAAATTCTACATGAGTTTGAAGAAATCATTTGAGAACTCAGTCATAATGTTGGCCTCCATGACATCCTGTGACAAGTCCCACAAGTTTGTTATATGCGTTGCACAGAAGAAAAGACCCTTCCTTCTGTCAGCATCAAACACTTTGTCTTACTCTCTCCTCGGGTAGAGGCTGGGTTCTAGCACGGTTAGCAGTCCTCTTAGCCATATATGCCATGCTTTGCCCTTGGTGGTCCTAATTCAAGGAGTTCCACCTCTGCAATTGCAGTGTTTTTGCAGCACAAAGCACACAACGGATTGGGAACTGGATGTGGACACATGCCAGAGGAAATGCACCTTCTTTTCTCATTTTCTCATTTATTCTCTTTCGAAAGTCAAATGATGCTCACATGTTTGTTTTTTTTTTTTTCCCCCTCAGGCAATCTGGTTTTCTGAGGACTAAACATATAAGAAGCTTCAACAAAAATAAGAGGTGGGTGTTTTTGCTAGTAATTGCTCAAGTGGCCTCAAATTGAACTCTTCCCTTTCAGCTTTCTGACCACCCTGGGCTGAACATATGCCTCTTCCATACAACAAGCGCTAATCAGTATTTTGCCGTAAACCCATGCCCAAAAGGGCTTTGTGTCTGTTTAAAGAATGAGCTCCATGCAGTGTCCTCCTTAGGAAAGGACTAGGAACAACCCTGAAGGCAACACAGGCTGTCAGCTTCGGTCTGCTTGTAATCATCAAGCCTTTTCCAAAGAGGGATGTTTCTTCTGCTGTTGAGGAAAGCAGGGAATGACAACATTTCAGGCAGAAATGCAGAGCACGTGGACAAATGTTTGACATAGGAGCAGGGCTGGACAACAGACACAACCATTGCAATGTGACAGGAGCTCAGGCAGAAGGAACCTTATGTGACCAGGGCTCTGATAAACAGCTGATCTACAAGCTGGGGGCATCAGAGGAACCATCCATGCATGTCAGAATATCTTGTTTCCAAAGACTTGCAACCTTTATTCACAATAAAGTCTGGCTTTGTCTGCCATCTGAGGTCATTCAAGCTGAACTGGAGAGGCTGAGAAGCAGTATCTTAAGAATCAAGGAAGTTATGCGGAACACAAATGGGAGAATCATATTTTAATCACTGAAATTTCCGTCTTTACCGGTCATTTATGTTTATTTTAGCCTAGCTTTATCCAGTGAATGAATGATACTGGGAGGAAGGAAGTCCTTATTAAGGATTCAAACTGTTTTCTCTGCTATGAAGAATTTAGAGATTACAGTAAATAATCTGTTGAATCCAGGAGATGTTTTTCAACAGAACTAAGGAATGTCTATGCTAAATCTCTTAATCAAATAAAGACAGACACCGTAAAATCATCAAGCCCAAACCTCTCATGCCAAAATTATACATCAGAAAGATGTAGAACCCAAAAGTCCAGAGCCTTTCCCAAAAGTCATGGTAATGAAGAAAAACTTCTGTGAGTGTCTCTTTGGGGTAGATATTAGTAAAACTGTCTAGAACAGATTGATTTTTTTAATTATTTTTTTAAATTTTTCCCCATAAAATAATGCTGGTTTATTTGAAACTGAACCTTTCCATGGAACAAAACATTTTCAATGGAGCCTTAGCTGAGACAATTTTCTCAGGCCCCACAGTGAATCTGTGGTCAAAGCCACAGAAGAAGGGACACTGTACACAGTTTTATTTGAGCCTGATTGATAAGAAATCCCATAGCAGAGGGATTCAAATCCCTGCTTCAGTGAACACTGGCTCTTACAAAACAGAGCAACTCAACACAGGTGGGAGTCAGCCATGCACCCTTGCAGTAATGAAGATGAACCACATACTGGGCTGTTTCAGCAAGGATGTAGCCAGCAGGACAGGGAAATTGATTATTCTCCTTTATTTTTGCACTTAAGAGGCTTCTGATGCCTAAAGGGGACTTAGAAAAAAGCTGGAGCCAATCTCGTCTCAAAGGTGCAAGAGGCAACAAGCCCAAGTGTCAGCAAAGGAATTTCCAATGAGAAATCTGGAAAAAAAAAGATTTCCCCTGAGGGAGGCTGAGCACTGGGATAGGTGCCCAGACAGCCTGTAGCATCTCCAGCCTTAGAGATGTTCAACGTTTAACCAGTTAGGGCTCTGAGCAACCTGCTCTGGCTTTGAGCCCTTGAACAGGGTTGGCAGCCTTCATAAATATTGCGGCTGGAAGTTGGGGAGTTGAGTTGAATGAGGGTGAAACAGAGATTTGACTGTCATAGGGTGTGTAAGCGACCTGTCTATGGGCTGGCCAAGCAACAGAAGTTGATTTGGCATCTTTTGCTCTAATTGGCATCACCTGGAGACAGGCTGGAAAGATGAGCAGCATCCTCAGTCACATCATGACTAAATTCCTTGAGGGTTTCCAGAAGAAAAAGGTGGACAAATTCCCAGTGTGCTCTGTTACTGATTTACGTAGCTTGGATCCATAACTGCTAAACAGTGAGTGATCAGGGTTTTTTTTTGACACCCTCTCTAAACCTTTGCACCCATTAATGTTCGGACACCTTTCCATTCCAATGCAGAATTCCCCTGGGATCAGGTTGTGCTTGCAGGGGCAAATGAGGGATTGAAATTTCTGCTGGCTGCAACCAGAGCTTTTAAACCACCATGACACAGAGCAGGTGTTCATTACTGCTGTGGGAAATGGCAAAAGCCATGTCTCAGTGAGGCCAGACTGGTTTCCTCATCTTCTCCATGCCTCTAGTCAGAGACACCTATGGGTGGGAGAGAGGCCAGGCTCCTCTCTGACCAGACAAATCACATTCCTAGTGTTGCTCAAGTGGAAATAATAAGCTTAAAATGCTGGGCAGAGAAGGATCAGGCTGGGGAGTTGTGTATTTCAACCTATAGGGTGCAATTTATATATCCCCAGTGTGACAACTGGGCCAGCCCTGGCTTGCTGGCTGCTGCTTTTCAGGACAGTATTTCAGAGGTTTGTATGGAGAAAGCTTAGTTTTCTCAGCTGACATCTCGACTGACCTGTTTTGTGTCCAGCTTTGCTCATCATGCTGCCGGTGTGTGCACAGGAGGTGTTGCTCTATGTCACCCACATCCCATGCTGCATCACAATCCAATACAATTTTCACTCCTCTCCTCTCCCCTCCTCTCCCCTCCTCTCTCCTCCTCTCCTCACACAAAGCTTCCCTTTGCAGTTATTTAAGAGATGAAGGCAGAGATGTGCTGGCACCGCCATCTGGTGCAAGTTTCCAGGAATTAACCGACTCCGAGCAGCCCAAGAGTGAAAATACTTGCCTGGGATTTTATAGCTGGTCAGAGTAATGCTGGTATTGGTGATTCTAGTTCAGCAAAGCTGGGCTGAGTAGCTCAACGGGACATCACCTTGGTCCTCGACATTTTCCAGCCTGACTTTCCCCTCAGAAATACCAGGAGCATCAAATTGCAAGTGCTAAGTGTGCGGATGGAGGAAAGAAAGAAAAGTGATGGGCAATGGAGGCCAGACCCCTGTCTTTCATAGGGAGCATTTGAGTCTGTGGGGTTGGTAAAATTTGGCTGACAGTTGGTTTTAAGATGACTGCTAGGAGTGCTCAGTGGAACTCTGAAAAAACAGTGTTATTTCTTATCCATGGTGACAAAAAGCTACAAAAGTCCCTATATGAGAAAGCCAAATTTTAATTTTCTCCGGTCTCCTCAGTGCTTTCATCTGCTTCTTGTCTGGCTAACGGGGAGAGCTATGTTCTTAGGCAACCCCAGCACAGCTCAGCTGAAGCAAGAGGTTTGCTGCCACGCTGTGTGTCGTGGCACAAACTTAAAAGCAGATGTCTGGCACTAAACTAACCCGAAGCAGGATACTTGAGTTTTCCGGGAAGAAAAATAAAATCAAACTGACAACAAAAATTTAGAATTAACGTGAACAAAACCACATCTTTTTCTCACAGTGAAGCCCGATTTTGCAAAGCTTGCCTTTCCTGCTGAGCAATTGTTCCTGCAGACAATTCCCACAGCCATTTCGGAAAGGCAGGGGGTCACCAGCTGGTATCTTCTGGGTTGTATGTAGTCAGTTCAAACCAATTAGGCAGTTACTGGGTGTTTCTAAATTGCAGTTAATTTCAATAAATTGAAAACAGATGAGGTGTGTGGGATCAAAAAGCAAATCCGAAGGATTCCACTAGTGTTCCCCAAACCAAGTACTTCCCTCTCTCCGCTCGTTTTCTTAAATCTTATCCACGATGCTGGTCTTGCAGTGTTGAAAGAACATCATCACTTTCCCAGGCAGTGACACACACTCTGGCCTCATCACCAAACAAAGTTAAAGAATCCTGTCCTGCATCTTCTGGAAGAGTGAATCCAACTGTCCAGACTGCTAGGACAGAGATGCACAAACAGCTGTTGTTTGGCAGGGAAACTGGTGTCCAAAGTTGGGTACCCATCTGAACATAAATCTAGGATTATTCCTCTCCCCCCAAAGTCCCCTCCCCTGATGTGGCATCCTTTCCAAAAAAAGAGTGGGAGGAATTAAAGTCAATAGTTAGAAATGGGCCTATCCCTAGCCATACTTTGCAAGGCACTATATGGGACAAGTTTCACCCAAGTTTCTGGGATGTACAGAGAACAATCCAGTTGCTTAGACATTTGGTACAGTTTGAGATGCCTCAGGATACTTGAGAAATATGTAGAAAAGGCCAGATATGGCATGGGAGCCATAGGACACCCACATCCTTCCATTGTGGCAGATGGAGTTCAGTGGGAATACCTTCTGCAGTATGAAACAGCTGTGTTTAGGGCACTGAATTGCACCCCTAGAAGGCAGTAGGCACCTACATGTAGACACCTGAACGGTCAATCTCCAGCTGAAACCCTCTTCTGCTCTGCACAGCTGAGGACATGCCATGTCATCCTGCCCTATAAAATGGGTTGTTTGAACAGCTCCCACAAGACCCCAAGCATCCTCATCTCCATTACAGCCAGCTGTGAAGTAATCCCTCAGACTTACTTGAATGTGGGCTCGCAGTGTTAGAAGCTGGAGACCCTCTAAACTAAATAGCCTATCACAGAAAATAAAAACCAACCTGTTACTGCCAGCCAGACCAAGAAAACCTGGTCTTGAACAAGCTCCTTTTCTATTCTGCAACATTCTGGGCAGCAAAATACCTGTTGAACACAATGGCAACTGAATGCTTCTGAAGGATTTGAGCTGGTCAATATGTGGCTGACCACGGGAACTTGTGTTTGGTCTCAATGTATTAGTTTTCAAAGCGGAGTCTCTAGGGAAAAAGCAGGGAAGATTTGGAAGATAGCAGCCCGCTAAATATATTCCGGCACAAAGCTGACAACAGCTAGAGCCACATGTGATATGCCTCTGGAATCCTAGCAGGGTTGATTTATCTTGGTGTTAGGCCTAATATACTTAAAAGCCCTTTATAAATAACTCAGGACCTTTTGCACTTGCTGTTCTACAGACTTGCTTTGTTTATTTGAGTGGTTGAGCCGGGCCTGTCATTTTTAATGAAAATAAACTCCTTGTCAGAGACCTTTTCCTTTTGGGACCTTCAAAAGGACACGCAGAGCAATTCCATGCTCTCCCTCATTTCCCAGCAGCCCCATTAGTTCTCATCTTTTTGGCTTTGAAAGGCAAAGCGGTTTGGGGAAAGGTTAACTGGGCCTCTGTGGGTTATGTTTCTTCTGGCCTCCAGAGCTTGCCTCCAGAGCTGAACTATGAGGCTTCTTATTTTGGGCCTGTTTTTGAAGGGATGTGTGCCTAACGTGGTGGTCAAGCCAAGAAATCCACTCCAAAGGACCAAGGGGCATCCAGAGAAGAGCATGGATAAAAGACAGACACATGTCACTGACTTGGCCGCGGTTTGGAAAGGAAATCCCACCTGTCCCCTTCCTGTCTTGTCTTCTGCATCCCTCAGGCTCCTGAGAGTCACCATGATCTGAGCCATCACTGCAAGACTGGGAGAGGAAAAGGGAGCAGAAGACAGGACCTTCAGGCTGCTAAGAGAGAGATGGAGGAAAGGAGAGCTGCCTCCTGCCCCTGTGAGCCTGGCCATCATCTCTCACCTGTCTGGGAACAACCCCACCTCAGTCTAGGGTCTCTGTAGCAGAGGACTTTGGGGGGTGATGCCATGCAAAGGGTCCTCAGGTGGTGAAGCTCCTCAAGTTGCAAGCTGAACGGGAAAGCTGCTGGCATTGAAATGAGCTAGTGTCCCTTTTCTCCACTGATGGTGCATCCATTAGTGGTGGGAAATGGGTCCTAATGACCTGACCTGCTAATATAAGAGTGTACCAGGCAGATTTGCTTTCTAGACCCTGGCACTTGCTTGTTTCCAGAGGTTCAGCTGAGCTTCTCTTCTGCATCAGAAGGACTTAATATGAGTGATGACAAAGGCAGCTGTGCAGGAGTGTCCGCAGCTGATAGAGCTTTGGCTGTGCCAGCCCCAAACCACAAGGTCTTAGGGGCTGCTAAGATGGAGGTGGACTGTGAAGACAGATGGACACCAGGACAAGTTGTGTGGTCCTCATCCCTGGGGTTTTCAGGACCAGACTAAAGAAAGCTCTGAGCAACCTGGGCTGAGCCCTGTAGCTGATTCTGCTTTGACAGAAGGTTGGACTAAAAACTGTCCAAGGTCCTTCTCAGCTTGGATTACCTCACGATCCTCTGCCCCTACTAGAGAGAGGAGGGAGCTCAGTGCTAGCTCAGGCAACCCTGCCAATGGTCTCTTGGCCCACTGAAAAATTGCCACTGCTTTTGAGCTTGTCCAGAGATGGGGGATTCCACATTTAGGGGGAATTTGAGGTTTTGAAGAAGTCCTTACTCAAGCTGAGCCCCCCCATTTTGGGGCTGTACTTGTCACATCTCCATTTCCCTCCCCTGTTTTTCCTGAACAACAGGTAAACTCCAGTTTGGATTAACTGTTTCATTTTCTGTTACACAGAAAACACCCTGCATTTTTTTAGCTCTGGCACCAGCATTTCTCGGTGTCAGTAGATCATTTGGGACAGCAGAGGGAGTGCAAGAGCAAGGAAAAAGAAATGAGTACACGGAAAATGAGGGGTTTCATCTCCCAGATGGGTGCCAATCCGCAGGGGACAAAAGCCAAGGCAGAGAGACAGTGCTTGCTGCTTCTGAGCACAGTGGGTGCTGCAAGAGGTGGAGAAGGAAGGGGGGAGTCTTAGGACAGCAAGAGGAGGGTGGATTCAGCCAGCTGGCACTGAGCAACCAGAAGGCTTTGATGGGCTGAAAATCACCTGGGTTAACCCCGTCTTGTTGTCCTGGAGAAAGTCCTGGAAATGCTGCTTCATGTCGGATGTGAAAAACAGTACACAGACCAAACAGCAGTCCCAGCTGCCACTTCAGGGCATTTCCTTCTCTCGCCCTCATAAGCTGCACCCTAGAAGCACAGCCATGTACAGCCCTGGGGCAGGAGGGTAGGAAATGAGGACTCGTAACCCTTCTCCTGTCTTGTTCCCCAGATATCCCAGCCTTCCTGACCCAGAGGGTGGTCACCACTCCCTTCTCCAGGAGTGGGGAAAAAGGTTCAGGTAACAGGACACAGGGTGAAGGACAGCAGCAGCAAATGATCACAGTCTGTTGTGAAAGGGAGACTTAGTATCATCCCCCTTGCAGGCTTGGGGTCCACATACATTAGCTAAATAAACAGCATCTAGGAATTGTCCTGAGCACTGGAGCTTGACTATCCACCCTGGTGAACAACAGAGTAGGTCCTGAGTTGTGTTGAGGCACCCAGCGTAGTCCCTTGGCATGGTTTGGGATTTAGCAAGAGCTGCAGCTAGGATGTGGCCACCTTTTTTTGGGTAAAAGTGATTCAGTGGTGTGGACAAGCATCTTTTCCTGGTAGAGGGGAGGAGATATGTTAGAACCCCTTTTCCTTGGCTAGAAAATAAGATGAATCCTGCAGAAGAAAGTCAGTGCTTGCTGGAGGTCTAGATTGCACCTCCAGCGTGTGATCACTGCCCTGGGATGGGAGAAGCTCCACAGACAGCTGAAAAGCTTCTCCAAATCTTAGTGCTGTGTGTATGAAATAGTGGATGAGAATAAGTGGCATCGCTTGGGCATGGCAAATGGCCTCAGCATGGCCATGCCGGCTCTGTCCTCCAGCCTCCAAACTATTGCTTCCACTTTCAGTGTGAAGCGCATGGCTGGAAGGATATTGGAGAAAGAACGATTACCAGTGGGCTCCCCAACATCCTTGGTTACATCCTTACTAATAAATGAAAGAGTGCTAGGAGCTGCCTGGGAGATGAGTGGGATGTTAAGCTGTTAAAAGAGTCCTTAGCATGCTCTTAACTCAGCAACCCTGTGCTTCTTTCCACTAATTTCCAAATGCATGTGGACCAGACAGCATTCCCAATGGGCAGGCTGGACACGACCACTGTCCAGGACACAAAGAGTCATTAGCAGTAAAGACACAAGCTGTGTTGCATCTGTAAATACCGAAGATGGAGGAGTGTTCCAGAAATGCTTGATTTATTTGGGCACACATCACATTGGAGAGACTATTCGGCCTTCAGCAGCAATAGTGTGGTCCACAGGTTCCCTGGGCACTTGATTCTCTATTGAAGATGTCCTGGTATTCAGACCTGGACATTCCCAGGAGGGCAGGGGCCTGGAGCTCTTCACTTGTGTCACATGAGCACCAAATGGGACATAGCCCACCAAAGCCATGCCTCAGATCTTGCACTCTTCTCTGCAGTAAGCCACCTCTCATCATTTCTCAGCCAGCTGGCCAACAGGCTGAGGCAGGCCTGAGTCTTGCTTAATAAAAGAGATCAGCATGGCTTGCTTGCTGCTGCTCCACCAGCCTCACAGAAGGGACTTATGACTTTTTTATACATACAAACTTATGAAAACACCCATCAGTTATTTTACTACTTACATAGAAAACAAAGTGATGAAGAGCTTGGTGCTAGCCAGCAATATGACTTGGTGGCCCTTAACATGCCAATGACACCGACATGTTATCTTTGTTATCCAAAAAACCCAAGGTCCTCAAATTTAGCAAAATACACAGTGAAGTGCCATGGAGACCAATGAGATTTGAGCACTTGGCTGAGTGCTGTGCTGAATCTGAGCCCCAGCCTGAAAATTTTTGTTAGCTTAGTCCAAGAAAACAGGGAACCCAAGCCTGGTGGATCCAATGACAAAGACACTTGACCTTTTCTGTTGTTTACCCAGAGAAAGCAGACTCGAAACAACTGTTCCAACATCTGCTCTTCGTTAATCTATTCCTGTTAATTATTAGTCCAAGCACCTCAGATTGCTACCTATAAACACAAGGCATCATTACCCATTCACTTTACAATGGATAAAGCAGAGAAAGCCTCCAAGGAGCATCCAAATTATGGGATTAAGATACAGACGCCAAACCAAATCAACCTGCCTCACCTCTACGTCCCAGCGCCGTGGTTAGCGAAATGGTAACACTGGTGTCACCCACATGAGCCAGGAAAGGCAGGAGATGTGGAGGGCACTGTGCTGGGACAGCCCCATGCCATTCAATAGCAGTCCTCAAGCAAGATCTGCTTGTGCCTAAAGCTACCCCAGGATTATGGGACATCTCTGAGCCCCGAGGACAGCACACCAGCTGCAGCTGGCATGAGATATGCTTGCAGGAGAGCAAACTGCAGAAATACTTCAGCTCAAAAAAAATTTTGCAACGCATGTTTTGTTCTTGCAGAAGGGTTGGGCTGGGTCTGCGGTGCTGGAGCAGGGCAAACCCCTTGTTGTTGTTACTCCCACTCGGAGCCATGGACCTGTTTTACGGCTCTTGTGTTTCATGACAGCACAAGACGGTGGCAGGTCTCACCGGTGGTTGTTTGGCGTGCTTAGTTAGCATACAATCAATCCTATCAATTTCCTTTTTAAAGGAAAGGAGAAGGAAAGCTGCCAACTTGCTAAGGTGCTTGCTCACCTGGCCCACTTTGGAGATGATAGGGTTGGCCTTGGGTAGACCCTACAAAAACATGGCCAAGGACAATCCAGACCAAATGGAGATGCAAAAACCTGCTCCCAGGTGGTTTTGGTCTTTTTATTTATTTATTCATTTTCTGTTTTTCTTTTTATTCCATTTTTAATTTTTCTTTTCTTTTCCCAAGACTTTTCTGGTGAGGAAGGAAAGAAGTGGAAATGAGTTTGGCACATCAGGAACTGCATCCCTTCTGCCTCCCTCTCTCAATTCACCCTCTTCCAGCCCAGGGAGCTTTGCCTTAGGGCCATGCCCTGGCCATCTGGGATGGGGAGAAAGCCCTGCAGTCCTTAGCCCTGTACTTGCAGGCTGTGATGGTGCCGGCATGGCTCCTGAAGAGGGCATTGATGCACCGTGCATGGCCAGCCCCATGTTGGTCTGAGGGAACGATGGCTGGACGAGCTGTTTTTTCCCACTCGTGCCCCATGTCACAGCTCTTTTGCTGCCCCCACTGTGCCAGGCGCTGCCCCAGAACAGCCAAATGGCTGCTTTTGCCCCAGAACAGGAGCTGGGCTGCTCCAAAAGAGGAGAAGTGATCTGCTGGCAGATCAGCAGCTGCTCAAGGCTACACCCTACACCTCCAGACATTACCAGCTCTATATCCATACCCTCACCCGCTGCCTCCTGCTCCAGCTGATGATGATTTTTGCCTCTCCAGGTTGCTGGCAGGATCTGCAGTGCCTCCGCAAGCCTCCAGTCCTGAACGAGGTGTCTCCGGATGGAGCCAGGCATCACTGTGAAACCACGTCCCATGAGGTCCTCCTCCTCTCCTCCCCACTCCACCACTCATCCCACCCTGGCCTCGACCCAAGCCCTAGGGCCGCATTTCCTACATCCCCTCCCAGTTTTTCTTTTCCCTGCAATAAAGGCTGGTGCAATGAGAAATGCACCATAAACCAAAGGACAACAACGCAAGGCTGTGGGATGAGACTCCCTGCTGAGGTGCACACTTTGCTTAGGGAGGGACAGAGCTGAGAAATGGTCGTGAGTCCCCCTTTTTCCTTAGGGGGCATGAATTCAGAGCAGGGCTGGGCTCTGTCGGAGCTCTTTGTGGAGGTCTGTAGAGCAGACGCTGCTCTCCATCACTCCTGGGGCTGGCAATCCCCAAAGCCGTGCTGGTCCCAGGGATGGTTTATAGCCTCCCAAAAGAACCAGTCGCAGAGTTGGGTTGCAAACCACCAGAGAAGGCTTAGCAAGCCCAGCAGGGATGCTGCTGGCACAGCGAACTGCTTTTACACCACACCCCGGCTTTTTTTTTCCCTTGTTTTCCTAAAGAAGCAAGATTTATGTGAATCATCCTGGGCAGTTTCAACCCAAATGACGCCGAGGCTGAAAAGCCCTCGAGGAGATTATGTTCCCTCCAGATTTTCGGGGGAAAAGCAGCCACTGCCTTTGGGGAGCGTGGCATTGAGGGGAACCTTCCTCTGCTTGGCAGGATCAGGGCAAAGCCTCCCTAAAACCACGGGGAAAAAAAATGGTCTGAGCCCCGAGCCAGGCCTCCACATGAGCTGGGGTGGAGCTCCTTGAGCCGGGAGAGGCCAGGGAGGGTTGGAAGGGCAGTGCTGGGCCACCCCGCCCTGTCTGCTTGGCCAAAGCTCTTCCTCTCCCCTTGATCCCATGCCAGCGGCTCTCCGGCTGGAAATGCACGGCGGTGATGTTTTGGGGTGCCCTGTCCCGGGCTCCCGTGTGTCACAGTGGTGCCAGGGCTCACAGTGACAGCTCCTCATGGTGGAGTCTCCATGCGGCATCACACATGTCACGCTGGCTTTCAGGGCTCCCAGCTCTCCTGTGCTGGGCTGGACAAGGGAATAAAATTGGGAATCACCCCTCTTGGCTGCCCATGTCCTCTGCAAATCACGGCTGTGATTGCACCAGCCTGTTTTGCAGGCACTGATGCTGAAGGAGACCGTGGGACCAGGTGGTTCCTCACCCAAAATATCTACCAAGCCAAAGTGGGTTCAGGGTAGGGTCCCACACTTGGCGCTGCGAGTCCTTGCTGGACAATGGGGCTGAGCCCATCCATGGGCTAACAGGGGACACCTTTGGCATCTCCTTCCACTAACAGCAGGACAGTGAGGCTGGGAGTGCCTCTGCTGCCTGGTGGGAGGACACAAACCAGGTTCCCCATTCGGTTAGTCCATCAGGAATGGGTAAATCCAGCCACGTGTGATGGGCAGAAGAGAACTGAAAAGGCAGGATGCTTGGACTCATCTCGCCGGGTTGTCATTTCCCCCTCTGGATTTATCACCCGCTGCTAATTGGAGGCAGCCGGCTCCGACTGATGTGGACAAGCCCTGGCTGCGTGCTTGCAGGCGGGGGGAGCAGGGCTTGTCCCCTCCAAGCAGAAGGCTCCTCGGCCACTCGAGCTTTGCCTGTGTCCTCAGGAGTTCACGATGGAGAAAAACAGGGCAGCAAAAGCAAAGCAAGGAATTGATTCTCTGGGGTGAGCACAGCCCAGAGCTAAGCTTTTCTTCCAGCACCAGACATTCATAGGGGGACAATTTATTTATTTATTTTTTGGTGTGGCCCAAGCAGATCCCAGAGGGGTGAAAATTAAACCCGCTGCATCCTCCTGGTGCGGTCAACCCCAAGGACAGCATCGGCTTTCACCTTCCCGTTTGCCAGGAGCTGCGGGTCCCAGTCCCCTTAGCCCCCCTCCCCAGACAGAGGCAGAGGAAGCGATCCGCCCTGGCTATTGTTTGCCCACCCCGAGGATCCCCCCTTTGTCTTCCTCCCTCCCGCCGCCCCCCATTGTCTTCCTCGCACCCGGGGAGTCCCCGCGAGCCTTGGTGGGAGGAATCTGGGCTGAGTTTGCAGGGAGCGGGAGGGCCCCGCGGCGCAGTTTGGTTTGGCAGCCCCGTGTGGACAATAAAAGGTCAGGCTGCAGAGGAACTTGTTTTGGGTTTATTCCCTGGCTTTTGTTTGAGGCTGTGTCCTTAAGGACGCTGATTCTCTACCCTGGTGGCAGGCTGAGAGCATGGGTGGGCAGCTGGCTCTTTGTGCTAGCTGCTTTTTAATGTTGTAGATGATTTTGCTGGAGGAGAAGAGAAAACTGGTGTGGGTGCAGGCAGCAAGACAGCAGTGGGATTGGGCACTAGGATCTGCCTCAGTCTTGGGTCCAAAACCTGAGACATCTTCATTTATGGACCGATGTCTTCCTGAGCTTCTGAGGGCAGGGATGTCCTCCTCCGGCATTGTGTCCGACCCTAGAGTCTATCCCGATCCTTGCCATCCTGCAGCCCGTGGGTCAGAGCCCACTGCACGCTGCTAACACCCAGAAGGGGCTTTGCAGCACCACCCAGCTGCACCTGGAGCACCTTGCCACCACCACCACCTCCTCTCCTTGGCAGCTCTACAAAACCACAGGGGGATGCTGTGAGCCCCCGTGAGCCTAGCCAAAATTGCACCCACCTCCTACCTGGGCTTCCCAAAAAAAAACACGAAATAAGGAAACCTGTTCTTGGACAAAAAGCAGCTGCTTGAAGCTCAACCCAAGCAAAACTGAAGCTCAGCTCCCTGGGAGATGCAAAGGCTTTGATAAGCAGGCCAGCATCTCCTCTTGGTCTCCAGGACCCATACAAATGTGGTGCTAAGCCTTGGGAGCCTGCTGAACAGCTCAGTTGCCTTTACGGGCCAGACATGTCTAGAAGTGATGTCAGGCTAATAATAACAGGCTGATGGTTAATAATAACAGTCTGATCTAGGATCTGATTCATAAAAACGTAGAGAACAGTAATATAAAAAATGCCAGTCAACGTGGTTTTGTAGCAAAAAGGTCTCACTGTACCAACTTGATTTTATTCTTTTAGATCATAAGATTGGTTCATAAACGTTACTGCATGTGCAACATGCTTGTAAAATGTTTGGTTTGTACAACGTGGCATTGCAGGGCAGGGAAAAAAGCCCCACGCAACATCAACAGAGCACGTGTGAAATGAGCTAAGCATTGGCCAACTCACAGATCTCAAAATGTGTTGATCAATGGGGAGTCGTTAATGACTGGATCTGTTTCTTCTGAGGAAAATCCAAAGTCACACAGTATTCCCCACCAGCATGCTGGAAATGATAAATTGCCCCTGATGAAGCTGGGAAGGGATTAAAATTAGTGGAGTGGTGCGGACAGACAGCCACAGGACTGTCGGTCATTCGGATGCAGAGTTCAGCCCAGCCAGGTGGAAAAGTTTTGTCCTTGGGGAAAAGGACCCCAGCGTGGGCTGGAGGATTGAGGTGGGCTGGAGGATTGAGGTGTGCAGCTCAGCCTCGTTGATGGCACGATGGAGCGTGTGGCAACAGCTGATGGAGCCAGACACCTTTTTGCAGAGCTTTGCGTTTGGTAAATCTGCATCTTAGGAGAAAAACTCCCCCCAGCTGAAAACAGATGAGAGGTTGAGTATGGGGTGTGTGTAGGAAAGTGATTTATCTATTTTGGGTGGTGTCTGAGATTGGGTGCAATGTTTGGGTCTGGTGTTCGCTCTCCATAAAGGATGCTGAAAGTAGCAGTGAGAGGCTGAGGACTTGGGCATCCCACTGGGCTGCTGCAGCTCAGCAAATGACTGCCCATCCCCTGGACCATGCTGATCACCCTGCTAGGCTCACAGATAAAAATGATCTCCGCAGACAAATGCAGCTTTCTGGGCTTGGTGGAGTTGTTTCATGGAGCATGCCGTGCAGAAGGTCAGATTAGATGGGCCTTCATAATTTTGGGGGAATTGTGTTTGTGGGGAGCATGCAGTTTGGACATAGGTCCATCTACAGCTCTACGGCTGTGGATGCCTTAACCCTAAAACAAGGATCTGGAGGAGACAGTCACAATTTTGAGAGAAGGTGCAGGCTCTAAGGGGAGTATCTCTCTGGAGTTTGTTGCAGCTTTGCATCCTATAAGCTCTAAGATATTTTTTTCTCTGCTGGGATCATTGTGGGACCACTGGATAGTCCATGCTGGAAAGGACCCCAGTCCAGCCTCCTGCTTAAAGCAGGGTCAGCTACTGGGGTCAGCCCAGGCTGCTCAGGGTTTGTCCTGAGACCCTCTGAGGATGGAAAGTGCAGGTATAACTGCAGAGCTGCACTCACAAGGACTCAGGCTCACTTCGTGTCTGGGCCACTTGGCTACAGGTGGGGTAGATACAGCTGTCACAGCAGGCTTTTTTGGGGGGGGCTAGCTTAGGTTGTTTTCTGCACTGCCAAGTTGAGTTATCTCCTTCCAGTTAGCACACGTGGATGGTTTAAAACCCAGAAGCAGCCTCAAGACCTTTGCCCCTGGCATTTGGAAGCACCCAGTGCGTTTTCATATGATCCCTCTTATTTACAGCCCTTCTTTGGGGTGCTGAGCATCCACACACCAAAATCAAGACCCCTCTCAGTATCTTGAGCCCAAACCTCTGCCCTCTATCACCCACCATGAGTCGGTCCCGGGCTGAAGTCAGCAGCGCTCCCAGCGCAGCGGTTATCCCCACGAGGCAGAGGCAGCCCTCGCATCGTGCTTCTCCCGGCACCCAGCTGGCAGGTCTCTAATTATCTCCCACCCCCGGTCCTTGGCCCGAGCCCCGGCTTGGCCGTGACACGTCTCTGGAGGCTGCCCGGTTCCTGTGGGAGAGCCGCGCAGCCTCCCCTGCTCCGCGAGCCCCAAGGGAGGTGTTGCAACAGAAACCGGCACCTGCAGCCAGGGATGGGCATTATCCACCGCCGCTGCTTTCTGCAGGGAACTCCCCGACTGCACACATAGCTCTCTGTCGGGATGCGGGAGAGGCTGTCAGTTTAAATTTTTATTGTAATTTTTTTAAAGGATGCCCTGACACAGATCCAGGTGGCTGTTTGGCAGCGGCGCTTCCTCCTTGGCTGCTGACACCATCAGCAAATGACTCAGCCCTTTCCAGGCTCCGCGCAAGCCTCTTCCCCTCCTGCCACTCAAATGTTTTTTTCTCCCTGATGGTTGAACCGAGTTCTCTGCCCTCAGGTCCTGCCCGGTGAGCAGGGCAGCACGACTCCCTGGCATGTTCACATCAAGGAGCAGCAATCTGCAAACACCCCTTCTGAACCGTGGGGCTGGTGGCATGTGTCTGGGCAAAGCCTTTCTCTTTCCCCTCCTTGCTCTGTTTGCAGGGAAAGCTCCCAGGGCAAAACCCACCTCTGGCAATCCGAGTCCCTGTACCTTTGCCAAGCTGCACTTAATTTCTCATTTGACTTTTTAGCTGCATTTCTTGAGAACATTTTAATTTTCTTCCCAGCCCAAGATCTGCCCTACATTTTCGTCCTTAGGAACACGGGAGTTTCCAGATACCACAGTGCAAGTGGGGCAGCACCTCCCATCCTCCTGTGCCTGATACGTGCCCCGGCCCCACAAAGCTCTCCAAACCTTGGGGAGATGTGGGACCTTTGCCCCTGCAGCCTGCCATCACCACACAGCCTCTCCATGATGCTGTTGGTGCTGATGGAAGTCCCCTTTCAGACAGCTCCATGTCCTCAGGTGGAGATGTTGCAAACCCTGAGCAGTTTGATGGGAACAGTGGGAGAGGTGTTATGCCCAAGCCAAGGTGGTGTTGGCTTTGACATTGAAAAAAAAGCAAGGGAAGTTTTTGTCACAGCTCAGTGTGCTGCAAATGGGGACCAAAATGGCCCTCATAAAGCATTTTTTATCCAGTTTCATGAACCTGGACCATGGCTTCACTGAAGTCCCTGCTGCTTTTTCCTCCATGGCTCTGCTGAGAGCTGGCTGTCTGACGTGGTTTAATAATGTTGATGGAATGAGTTTAGAGTGATGGGTTGTCTCCCAAGGCTTTGCAGGTCTTCAGAGTGGGTCTCCATGTGAGCTGGATATCTGCAGGAGTCTGGTCCCTCCCGAATCTCCAGTATCAACTCTTGACTTGATATCTGCTGACTAGGGAGGTGGGGATGAGACCACGCCATGGATGCTCACCTTGAGCTGGCTGGATCTCACTACATTTGATCCCATCATGACTGAAGGCTCTGAGATAGGTGATTTTGGTAGGCTCACAGATACCCACTCCTCTACTGACCATGGTGTGAGTTGGGAAGAGATCCCAGGACCCACGAGTGACCAACCCAGACCCTTCCACACACCCCAGTTTGCTGGGCTTCTGTTGTGCTCCTCTTGATGATGGGCACATGGAGAGGCACCAGCCTGGCCCGGAACAGAGTCAGGGGCTGTCCTGCAAAGGGGTGCACAATTTTTGGCGACGGAGGGTGAGGAGGAATGCAGGCAGGTAGGAGACAGCATGTACGGGCAGGAGTGCGGGCGGGTGTTCCTCCAGCACACATGCTTGCGTTCAAGAAGTCCCCCTGGCCCTTCTGGTGGGGAGGCGAGGCAGCAATTAGGCTGATTGAAGGCCCAGTTGCTTATTGCACAAACCTGGAGGCAGTGCCCCTTGCAGCTGCCTGGTTCAAAGCGGGTGGGGAGATAAGGATCTGCCTTGCAGAGCACTTGGGGAGCGCTGGGGCGAACCAAGGACATCTTTGGCTGCTGTGCCCTGGTGTGATCTGACCTGCATTTCTCCCTTCTTGCAAACCGGCATCTCACTGAAAAGTCTCCCTGAGCCTGCAGCAGTGCAAGGGGACTTTCCTCCCCCCTTCCCTGCTTACCCCACCCAAACCCCTGTAATTACTCAGGAGCTCACACAATTAGCGTCAGCCTTCTTTCCTTACCAGTCTGTTCTTGTAAACTCCTGCTCCTTGGCCTCCATGGAGCCTCCAGTCATTGCCTTCCTCCCTTGGCCATGGGGGGGAGAGTGAAAAACCCAGCTGGTTTCATGAGCAAAGCCTGGTTTTGTTCCACATGGCTGGTCTCTGCCCGTGGTGAAGCACTGAACAGGTCTGATGTGGGGGAGATGTGAGCAGTGTCTCTTCTAGGTGGACTCTCATGTGTCCAGCAAGGGTTGAGCTGTGGTCTACTAAATATATTGCTTAGAATCATAGGATGGCTTGGATTGGAAGGGACCTTAAAGATCCTCTAGTTCCAACCTCCTGCCATAAGCAGGGATGCCAACCACTAGATCAGGTTGCCCAAAGCCTCATCTAGCCTGGCTTTTGACACTTCCAGGGATGGGGCATCCACAACCTCCCTGGGAAATATATTCCAGTTCCTCTCCACCCTCTGAGTGAAGAATTTCATCCTAAGGTCTTTCCTTTACCTGCTGTTGTCACTAGCCCCGTAGGAACGCGGTGATGTTGGGAGCTCTCATGCTCTGTTGGATGTAATCAGTTCCTGGATCCAAATTCTGGGGGTACAGAGGTGGACAAATAGTCCTTACAGACCCCGTTTCAAACAGTTCAATCCTCAAGACTAATTCTGAGCCTTCAGTTTGGCAGTGGAAGTGTAAGGAAAACTGATGACACTTTTCAAAGTAGTAATGTCAGCACCCACCTTTCAGCAGCTTCCTATGCAGTGAGCCCTGGGCCAGTGCTGCCTGGGCCTGAGGCCAGTGGGTGTCTGCCTTTGGCAGAGCTTTGCAGAGCACAGAACTCACTAGAGGGGGTCAAAGCTGTTCCTGGGCCTGCTGGTCCTGCTGAGATACAGTGGTCCAGAGCAGGGCTACGAAGCTGGTGAAGGGCCTGGAGCCTAAGTCCTGTGAGGAGTGGCTGAGGGTACTGGGGGTGTTTGGTCTGGAGAAGAGGAGGCTCAGGGCAGACCTTATTGCTGTCTGCAACTGCCTGAAAGGAAGGTGTGGGGAGCTGTGGGTTGGCCTCTTCTCACAGGTAACTAGTGACAGGACTAGAGGGAATGGCCTTGAGTTGCACCAGGGGAGGTTCAGGTTGGAAATGAGGAGACATTTCTTCTCAGCAAGAGCAGTCAGGCATTGGGACGGGTTGCCCAGGGAGGTGGTGAAGTCACCGTCCCTGGGGGTGTTCAAGGAAAGGATGGACGTGGTGCTTAGGGACATGGTTTAGTGAGTGACATAGGTAGTAGGGGATGCTTTTACCAGATGATCTTGGAAGTCTTTTCCAACCTTACTAATTCTGCGATTCTCTGATTCTAAAGCCCACTTCTTCTGCTGCTCAGTTGATAGATCATAGTGACTGGGTTTCTCAAGGAATCCCCATGGGCATAGCTGAGGGGTCTAGAGTTGGGCCTGGATGGTGAGAGTGGGTATGTAAAGCCCGTTTAATCTCTTTCAAAGCCCCTGTCCTGCAGACAACTTTATGAGTTCTGACCATTTCAACCTTCTCCCTCTCCCAGTCAAGGGAAGATATTTTCCCATGGAAAACACATTCCAATTCCTGCAGCAATGCTGAGATATCTGTGATGTCTCTGAGTGCCCATGTCATGCCTAGCTTAGTTATCTCAGCAGTTTTAATTTGTTCAGTGTGTCCTGAGCCTGGAGAGGAGCTGGGCTGACCACAGTTGACCCCAGAGCATTAGCATGGCTTGGGATAAAAAACACATAGCGGAGGTCATCCTCCTGTCCTGAACTTGGATGGTGCAAAACTCAAGCCCTGTTCCTAAAGTCCTCCAAGGGCTTGGACACCACGGCCTCCCTGCAAAAGTCCTCTCCTTGCTAGCAGACAGCCTGCCCAGACATCCAGCCCGTCTCCTCCTTGATGGTGTGCTGACCAGTCCACCCAGTCTGCCTTCCTGGGTGGACTAAGGTCAACACGTCTGGTGTTGCTCAACTGGATGATGCTGCCTCAAGCCTTCAGTCGCAGTGTCTGCTCTCCACCCAGTAGATTTAGCTGTTCAACTGGTCTATAAAGGGAGAAGAAGAAAGAGAGGGAGAAGCAGCCACCACATCTCCAGCTGCAGTCCCTGCTCAAGCTCCCAACCCATGCCAGGTCACGCAGGTGGGTGATGGTTATTTGGGAGCTGGTTCCTCCCATTGCTACTTCATTATAGGGCCCAGAGAGGCCGGTCATTTTTGATCCAAGTATTTGGTGTTTCTGGTACAAGGGCTACTCACTGCCCAGGTGACCTCAAGAGTTTTGCACAGTATGGTTTAGTAGCCATGGTCCTCTGGGGTCTCAGCCAGGGCCATCAGGTGGTCAGCTTTGTTACCCTACAGCCTCGCCATGGAGCCAGCTCTTTCTATATGGGATAAGGCATCTCTGGACCTTACAGCATCAGCAGCAACAGCATTTGTCCAACTCCATCAGTTGAGACACGCTAGGCACTGGATCAGGGCACGTGCGTGGGCTTTGCTTATGCCAATTATTTGATGACGAGGTGGATACCTACAAACCACGACGTGCTTTGGCAATCAAGCATGTAATTAATCGAGCATGTGCTCCAGGGTCTCAATAGGTCACAGTAAGTCCTGCCCTTTCCCAGCCACCTCCATTCTATGTCCTGGGAGTTCTAAGAAAAGGGGAGGGAGATGAGACAGGCAAAAATATCCCAGGGAATGTAGCTGGGGCACATTTGGGGGGGGACAAGAGAGGGCTGAAGATGCCAGCCAAGGACCCCAACATGCTCTCCTTGTGCAACCCTCCACTGACCCTAGCAGCACTGCAGCACACAGGGATGTTCAAAACAGTGAAACACTTTTTATTTCGCCACTGCTGGAGTGAAACCACTGTAATTTCATAAAACTCAAAAAAAACCCAACAAAAAAGTGATAACTAAAAGGCATACATTTTTTTTTTTCCTTTTTACACAAGACAGAAGTAAACAGACAAGTTTTTTTTTTTTTTTTTAAAAAAAAAGGTTGTAAAGTGTCGAGATCCTATACCTCATCTGCATATTCAAAGTGATGCCGCCTGATACAATAAGCATTGGGTATAATAACTTAGCTATGGCTCAGACCAAAAAAAAAAAATAATAATAACAATAATAAAAAAATCATCTGGGCTTAATCTACACACTACTATGATTGTCCACGGAGTTAAAAAGGAAAATATGCAGTCCTTTGTTGCACAGAAAGAAACCGTGGGGAAGTCAAGGGTTCATTTGGAGATCATTGTCTAAAGGGAAGCCGGGCGCGGCGAAATGCCCCCCTCCCCGGGAATGTCTGCTGGAGCCTGCGAGTGGGATCACAACGGGCCCGTGACCCTCGCTGTGTAAAGAAACTGGCTTCATTTTTCTCCCACCAGCCAGCATCCCATCCAAAGCCACCTGCCGAATTGCACCTACCCTGGCCGCTGGAAGGAAATGAGATAGAAGCCCCTGGAAACTGCGTGGAAGTCACGAATCTCCCTGGGTGCTTCCACACTGGGATTAATAAAAAAATAACAAACCCAAGAAAAATAAAATGAAATAAATTGACTCGTTCTGTTGTAGATAGAGCAAGACTCTTTGCATCCTCGGAGAATCTGTTACTCATAAACCTCATCCGATGCCCTCAGCCCAAGCTGCAAGACTCAGAATGTGAATTTACAAATGCAAAGACTGCCACCCTAAGCAAAGAGCTGCCCATTTTTAATGGCCACGTTGTCCTCCTTCCAACCATGAATTCCTGCTCGGATTTATCTCCCCCATATGACGTTTAGCCATGATTTACTCCTGGGCAAAGCCTGCAAGCTCTTGGCTTTATGGTTTTGCCATTGCTTGGGTCTCTGGAGATCTTGTAGGCAGTTTGGATATGGGACCCTGTGGATGCTGGACAGATGGAGGGTTTCCATGGAAGGGGGATAGGGTCACAAGGCTAAAACCCAATTTGTGCATTTGTCTCTGCAGGTAAAGGCAGACTAACATGGTTTGCTTGCAGCCAAAGCCATGGGGCGTGCATTCCCTAGGACTTCTGCAAGACCCGGGAGAGATAGTTGGAGCAGGAACAGAACTGGTAAATGTGTCGGATTTTTTACATCTCTCCTTTCAACCTGTCTCGGCACCTGAGGTGAAACAGGGATTAGATTACTATAAAAAGGGACCCCCAAATCAGCCCAAGCCCTTGGTCCCTCAGGATTCGCTCAGGTACTGCATGTCTGCTGAGCTCCAACGTTCCCTCTTACTGTCCCAAGACTTACAGGAAGAATTAGGTTATCTGAGATTTCTTACCCAAAAACCCAATTGGAAACCCTTCATTTCCATAGTCTGTTGTTTCTGTAACTGGCTCTGTGCTGAAACATCAAGGAGCTGGTACATCAGAGGTAGGAGCCCAAGTCCACATCAGAAAAAAATAACAAAAAATCCCAAATATTTCGCAGTCCAACACAGAGAAACCTCGGAGAGGTTTCAAACCCTCCATGCAAGGGTGGCAGCTCCTGGGTGTCCTGTCCACGGACCAGCATGTGGGAGGTGACAGCAAATCCCAGGATAGGGGGAAGCCATCCATTCAAAAAGAAAAAACAGGAGAAAAAAAAAAGGAAGAAAAAAGTAGGGCAATTAAAGCAGCATGGTTGCTTTTGCAGTGACTCACAAAACCAGAGGACATCAAGGCGCTGCTCTGCCGGCCAGAAGTGCTCAGGATTTGGCCACGTGGATTTTTCCAGGTCAAGGACTGCTCTTGATGCTAAACTCTCCCTATTTTTAAGGTGTTGGGTGGATGCTACATGAAGCGAAGCAGCACTGCCAAGCCTGCCCCCCGCGTTACCCCCGAAATCTTGCCCCGGGCGATCTGACGTGCGATGCTCCTGTGAGCAGGACTGAGAACATTTCTCCCTATGCCAGGGCAGAAACACCTTTGTGCCCTCAGTAGTGGTTCCCAGTCTTATCCTAAACCTTCCACGGGTCCAGGAGCAACTGGGGCCACCCCGGTCACAGTGCTGAGCCCCCTCCTAATGCCTCTGGGGATGAGGTGGCAGCCACAGCACCTATTTTAGCAGCAGGATGTGATTGGGAAAATCAGCAGGAATGGGATGGTGACCTACTCAGAGGGATTGTTTTAAAACAGGATCAGGCCCCTTTATCACCCTTTGACCACCACCGTCTTCCCCGTGAGATGTGGGTGCTGATAGCCTGGAAAGGGGCAGAGAAACCCAAGGGATCGTGGGCTGTCCCACCCCATGGGCTGTCCCACCCCAGGGGCTCCACCGGTGACCGTACTGGGGATGAGTCTGGGGGGCTGTGGGTGACCTCCCGGGCTCTGCAGGGCAGCGATGGGAGAAAGAAAGGCCAGAGGACATGTGGAAGACAAGCTTTTTTTTTTTTTTTTTTTCCTTTAATTAGCAAATTTCTTCTTACCCTCATCAAAAGAAAAAAAAACACTCCCGTGCCCCCTACGTGCCCACCGCTCCCGCTGCTGCAAGCGTTCAAAGGCAGAAAGTTGAGAGATGTTTCACGTCCCGGCTTGGGGGCAGCTCTGCACCCACCCCATGGCACGCACCAAGGTTTTTTGGGGTGCCAAGCGCACACGGTGCAGGTGCCACGAGGGAGGAGAGGGGAAAGGCAGGTACAAAATTTGGTGACGCGCTCTTGCCAGGAGCACTCCAAATCCCCCAGGAAAGCTGCGGCCTGGGCCCTTTGGCCAGCAAACACAGTGCTGGAGGATACGGATGTGCCCCGAGACGGACTTTGTGTTCCCAGGGCATCACGGGCAGAATTTGGGTTTGCTCCGTGGCTTTGGGGTGCAATGGGAAAGATGCTGAGCACATGCTTGGTGCTGCAGCATCGCTGAGAGCTCAGCTGGGGGGATGCAGGGAGAGAGAAACCACCACCCTCTACTTTGAGTTTGGAAGCTATAAATAAGAGCACCCCGCACGTGGAGGCACCCAGTGCTGACCCTGCGTCCTGTGGAGGCACCCAGTGCTGACCCTGCATCCCCAAAAGCTGGGTGCCTCAAAGCCCTGCCATGATCTCCAAATTTCCTGGTGCATCTGCCTTCGCTGCAGCCCTGTGGGACCCGGAGGGGGAAGCAAGCCCCCTGCAAGCACCGCAGGGAGATGGCGATGGAGAGGGGGGCACGAGAAAGGGAATGGTGCTGGGAGGACTTAGCTCAGCCCTTCCCAAAGCCACAGGGCCAGCATCATGCTACGAGTCCCCTTCTTCCCTCCCTCCCATCACCACCTCTCTCCCTGCTGCTGCAGCCCTTATTTTTAGGGAAGAGGTGGAAAGGTTTTTATTTCTTTTTTGGGGTGCCCCGGACCTCCTGCTCTCCATCCCTCCTTGGCTGGCACAGCCCGGCCCACGTCCCCCCAAAACCAAGTGTCCCCATGCCCATCCATCCCTCCTCATACCGGGACTTGCTCTCAGTGCAACAAGAGGGGAAGGGGAGAAGGAAGAGGAGGAGGAAGGCGACAAAGAACCGGCACCCCAGGAATTCATTGCCTGCTAGCGCCGACTCAAAGGGCAGCACCGCCTTCCTTCCTCGGGGCTTTGACTGGACTGAGCATCCTTTTTTGGGGTGGATTCGGCAAGGTCAGCACGCTCCGGGGTGCTGGCACACATTGGGGGTGCTCCATGTCCCCCCAAACCCCGACCCCTATTAGCGGGGTCCACGAGCGGGGCGGTGCGTGGGGTGCGCGGGGTTGGGAGGAGAGGGGGATGCGTGCGAGTGCCCGGGTGTCTGTGTGCACGGGTTTTGGCAAGAGGTCGTTGAGGTTACATGATGCAGCATTTGTTCTTGTGGTTATGAGGGTCCTTAAATCGGAGTCTCTGCTTTGGTCGGTATTTTTCCAAGTACGTCAGCTGCTTGCTGTTGATGGCTCCTCTGCGCTTCCTGCGGGGAATGACAAAAGAGGGGGTTGGTGTGGGGCAAGACCCTTCTAAACCCACCCATTGTAGGGCCAAAATCCCCTTCCTGGAGCCATAATTTGGGATTTTGGAGGCTGAAGCTGTGTGCATCCTACAGGGATGGTGAAGAGGACAAAATCCAGCAGTGGCACCGGGTCTCATCAGTGCAAGCTCCTTGCAAGTGCCCTGGGCTGCTCTGCAAGGGCATGGAGGCTGATTTGCTTGGGGTCACCCTAAAATACTGTGCTGCAGGACAACATGATGGCACAGTCTCCTGCAACAGAAACCCCAAAAAAGCCAAGCTGCACCAGATCTTTCTATTCCCTTGGAGCAGGGCTGCTTTCTCCCTCCTTGGAGACCTTCAAAAATGACCAGGACGTGGTCCTGGGCACCCTGCTGGAGGTGGCCCTGCTTGAGCAGGGGCTGGACCAGGTGGACCCAGAGGTCCCTTCCCACCCCAACCAGTTTGGGTTTACGTGCTGGAACGCCGCTCGCTGGGGCACTTACTGTCGGATGAACTGGATGGCGTCTTCGTACTTCATCCCGCTCTCAATCAAGGCCAGCGCGACGAGGACAGGAGCGCTGAAAGGCAATGGCAGGACAGTCACCCCTCAGCCACGCAGCCCCAGTCCAGGAGCTCACGTCCTGTCCTGGGGTGGTGACACCGTGGGGATCACGGTGCTGTAACATCGGTTTTGTGGGCAGTCGCCAGCACCGGATTTTAATTTGTAAATTAGAATTTACAGCTGCAAACTCTGCCCCAAAGAGTGGCTGATCCTGGAGGTCAAGCCCCCAGGACGGAGCTGGCAGCTTTTTGCTGCTCTTTTCATGAGAGGAAGGATTTCAGAAGCAAAGCTTTGTACAAACAGATCCAAATATACATGCAAAGCACAGCCCCAACCTGCAGCAGGGGCTCCTGGTCTCAGTGGAAGCACTGCAAGAAGATTACAGAAGCAAAACCACTGCTGGGCACCCACAGCAGAGCACTGAGCATCCTTGGTACCCCCTGGTACCCAAAATTAGGAGGCAAGAAGAGCAAGGAGGAGCTCAAGCAGCAGCACATCACTGCCTATTCCCAACATCTCCGCTGCTGCAAAATCCCTGCTAAAAATGAGACAAGACAGGGAAAGAAGGGAGGTTTTTGCTGCTTCGTGCCGGGCTCTGACTTACCGCCCCAAGCCGGCCACGCAGTGCACGGCCACGCAGCAGCCGGGGTCTTCGCAGAACTTGGTCTTGAGCAAGTTGAGCCAGTCTTCCACGATCTTGCTGGGAGGAGGCGCTCCGTCATCGAACGGCCAGTCCTGCGAGAACGGAGGAAGAGAAAAACACCGTCAGATCCCTGTGGGGAAAGCCAGAGGGGATTGCTTTCATCCCGGGGAGATGCTGTGTGCTGGGAATTGAGCTCAGGGTGCAGCTAGCTGGGGATAGGAGTGGGTTTGGGGTTTTGCAGCACTGCTTTGGCTCAGGGTTTGTGGGTGGATGGTGTTAGGTTCGGGATCTTCCATCTAGGAACAGGCTCATCCTTCAGAAGCACCTATATTGCCTCCAGCGTGGTCCTGTCCCCACGTCCTCCTGTCTCCACAGTCCGTTGGTGATGTAGAAGGTAAAATGGGTGCTGCATTGAGCACCCCCCACCCAGGCTCTGCTGTTGGGGGGGTAAGATACACCCATCTCTGTGTAAGACATAGCTATCGTGCTACAGGGTATCGTAGATCTAAGATGTAGATACATTTCTATATAGGATATCTCAAAGAGAGCGATATCCCAAGTTTAGGATGCGTATTTAGGGCACAATCTCTCTTGTCTTACAGACCAAATTCTGCCTTTTACCCCTTTTGTGGCTGCAGTCCTCCAGGCTGAGGTGCTGTGCCTAGGAAATAGGTATCTCTAAAAGATATAGGATGTAGGTAAGATACAGGATACATATCTCCCTACATCTAGAATTTATCTTATACAAAGGATGCATTTGTATCTATCTATATGTATATCTTACATATGGGATATATATATATATATCTAGGATGTCTTACATCTAGGATATACCTATACTGCTATCTAGGATATCCCTCATATCTAGGGTATATCTATATTGATATCCAGGATATCCCTTATATTTAGGGTATGTCTATATTGATATCTAGGATTATACCTTATATCTAGGATATATCTATACTGATATCTGGGATATCCCTTGTATCTAGGATGTATCTATACTGATATTTAGGAGATCCTTTATATCTAGGGTATATCTATAGCGGTATTTAGGATATCCCTTATATTTAGGGTATATCTCTATCGATATCTAGGATATCCCTTATATCTAGGGTATATCTGTAACTGACACCCAGTATATCCCTTATATTTAGGGTATTTCTCTATTGATATCTAGGATATCCCTTTTATCTAGGATATGTCTTATATAGTGAGAACTTTCCATCTCCCCACACCAGCAAGATGGGCTCCCCAGACCCTTCCCAACAGGGAAAAAACCCTCGTGTTTCAGCTGGAGCCCACCAAAAACCGCCTGCCTGCTCTGCAGAGGGTAGGACGGGGGTGCCCCGCATCCCCCCCAAAAGCTCCTTTGCTGTTTTCCTCCCATTCCTCACTGCTCCACGAGGCTGGGAAGCGGCTCGCAGCTCACCTGGCACCGACGGTGCCAAATCCCCGGCATGGCAATCCCGCCTGACATCACCTCCAATTATTTATCACTGAGATACAGCCTGGCAGCTGCCAGCTCAGCATCCTTGCCTTTCTTCTCCTTGCTGCTCACTTGGATTCCCCAGGAAAAAAAAAAAA
Organism: Heteronetta atricapilla; assembly: GCA_011075105.1. NCBI lineage: Eukaryota > Metazoa > Chordata > Aves > Anseriformes > Anatidae > Heteronetta > Heteronetta atricapilla. Next base: position 155,352,255 of record CM021732.1, read on the forward strand.
GAGCCAAAAAGCCTCCCGATTCCTAATCCCCCTCAGATAAGGGGTAATGGGATCGCCGAGGGTAACGGGAACGACGCGCACCTTCCACGTGGGCTTGGTGGCTCTCGTGGCTGCTTCCAAGCCCCAGCGCCGGGCAGCGCAGGCAGCTGCGGGCTCGGCTGCATGAGTCACAGTTTCGGCTGCGTGGGCACTGCTTTCTTTTTTTAAAGCACCAGCCCAATTTCAGCCCGACGCCGGCAAGCGGGGAGCTCGCCCGCCTCTGCCCCAGGCCAAAGCTGGGCTTCGAACCCTGCCTTCAAGCTCCGGGGCAAGAACGATCTCTGCCGAAGGAGGGATGCTGAGCAGACCCCGGGGATGGGGTTTGGGGCTGGGCTTTGGAAATCCTCCTCATCTCCCTCCTCCTGGGCATCTCGGTAAAGCAAACGCCTGGATTGCCACGGGCTGGTTTCAAAGCAAGCTGAATTTCTCCTGTTTGGAGCTTTTTCCCTCCGCCGACCAAGGAAAGCCTGTGATTTTTCATTTGTTTTGAAAAGAATTTCCCCCCCCTTGTTCAAACACTCCCTGTGCCGACTGCGGGGGGGAGCTTTGCTGCAGAAATCCCGTTCGAGCTCAGCGGGAAGCCTCAGCTGCGTGGCAGGGAGCCTGCAGCTCAGGCAACACAACAAAACCTCCAAAGGCTTCTGCGGTACCTTGGAAAGGCAGTAACGGCCCCAAACCCACAAACCTCTCCCTCGCCACCCCCTATATCCATCCCAAACACAGCCCAGATACTTCCAGCTCTCCCAGCAGGGAGCTTGTTCATTTTTAAGCCCCTCTTCTTGCACGGCCACGAAGCAGAGATGCTGAGTATAAAGCATCATTGTCTGGTGCTACCCTATGGGACCGGGGAGACCCCGAGCTCCTGCGCGTCCCCCCGTGGAGCCTCGTTGCTTTTTGGACCCGTGGGACGTGGGGGTCACGGATGGGGGTGCCCCTCCGACGCCCACCTACCATGACGGTGATGCCGTCCTTCTCCAGGGGGGTCTTGTCGTAGGTCACTTCGCACACTCGCACAACCGTGGTGGCGCCGTACTTCTTCAGATCCTGAGGAGGAAAGGAGAGAGGAGGGGTCTTATGACGGGCAGAGCTGGAAAAATCCTGCCGGGTTGCTCCCTGGTTATTCCCAACGTGGCTCAGCCCCGTGACAACCATGCAGACTCACAAATTCCCTACAACTGCATGATGCCCACTCCTCTGGATGCTCGAGCAGAAATTCCCATGGTCTGCTTGGCCTGGGAAGGAAACATTAAACCAAAGCCCAAGGAAACTTTAAACCCCGGGGCACCAAACCCCTCGCGTGGGCATGGGGCTGGATTTTTACCTGGCGTGCCAATGGAGCCATTTGATTTTAAAGCCATGAAGGTATTTGAAAACACATCACATTTCCTACATAAGCACTCAAGACAAAGACCAGGACCACAAAATAGGACTAAAAGACCAGGACTAAAACAGCACCTGAGGTCCCAGCACCAAGAGCAAAACCCACAGCATGGGACACGATGCAGAGCTGCAGTGGGTGCCCCAAAGAAAAATCCCCGAAAAAAGGAACAAATCCTCCAAAGGAGAAGTTATTGGTGTTCAGCAAGGTTTAAATCCCCCCTGCAGAAGTGCGTGGAGATGGATGAGGGCTTGGCGCATCCCTCTGAACGCACTCAGCATCTTGCCCGGGGCTTCTTTGGGACTGACGAAGGCATTTTGCTGCCGTACCCCGCGAGTTAATTACTCGAACACGCTGCGGGCACGCCGGGACTTGGGCTCCTTCCAGCCGGGCTTAGCACCCATGGCACGGCTTGCCCCTGGATTACATGCCGGCGTATCAGCCCCAGCTGGGCGCCGCCTGAGATCATCTCGGTGCCTGCTCGTGGCGGGCTGGGGGGCTCGGATGATCCCGCTGATCCCTGCCCAGCACACGGCTGCCAAACCGCGGCGAATCCCCGCGCGCTCAGGCAAAAATCGCAGCGGCTGGAAGGAAGGGGAATTTTGCCACCAGCACGGGGTGGTTGTGCCGGGTTTCTCGCTCGTGTTCACACGTTTCCCCGGTGCTCACATGTGTTTTTTGGGGTATGGGGGAGTTTCCTGCTCTCTCGGAGGTTCTGGGCTATTTGGGGTGGGAAATCCTTTATCGAGATGCCAGGGAGGTTGCGTGCATTTGCACATCTCGCTGCAAAAGGTGATGTTTTGCTGGAGCTGGCAGGGGATGCAATGGGGTTGGTGAAGCTCAGACAAACCCTGTACTCGGGGTCCTCCAAAATATCCTGCCCTAAAAAGCTGATGATGACAAAGACCTCATCCAGCATGCCATCAGGGCTGGGGGGTACCAATAGGATTGTGCCGGTGTCCTATGGATGAGCTACCCCATCCCCATCTCATCCCAAGGAGCCGGCTGCAGCTTTAATCCCCCAAAAGTGCTACGGGACCACGATCCTTCTTACCTCCAAGAAGGTGCTGAGCGTGGCGTTGGTGGGGTTGTGGGTGATGAGGAACCTCATGTTTTTGTAGCAGACCTCCACCGGCGCAGGGCGGTTCATCCGGGCCATGGTGGGATGGGGGGACGGTGACGCAGAGGTGATGCTGATGGCGGCGGGGGGGTGGGAAAAAACCCAAGAAAAGCGTGGTGTGGAGGGGAAAAATAAAAGCCAGCACCCCTCTGCGCTTTAAAAAAAAAAAGAAGAAAAAAAAACAACAAAAAACCACCAAAAACAGGATCGAGAACTCAATGTACAAACGTTGTGCAAATAATCCCAGCTCCTGGGAGCGCGCCGGCTTCCTCGACGCACCGCAAGCCCCCCCCCGGGGTGAAAGCCAAACGGTAGTAAATAATATTAATGATAATAATAATAATAATTACAAAAAAAATATATATAATAAAAATCCCTTTGCTGTAGTGTCGGCGTCCTCGGCGTGTGCAATGGCGAGCGGCTGTCGCCTCCGGTGCCGCGCTCTAGAAAGGCCTCTGCGTATGGGGATGGTGGTGGCACGGCGGTGGCCCCGTCACGTTACCCCATCGGGGTATGTGGAGTACTTGGGGGCGGCAAGGGGGGCCGGGAGCCTACGGGGCGGCGGCGGCGGCGGCCGGCAGCGGTGCCTGGCTCGGGCAATCCATGCACGGGAGCCTTGAATGGTTAAATCCGAAGGTCGGGACGCCGGGCGAGGCGAGGCGGCCGGGGGCTGCAGTGCTCAAAGCTGCTTCTCGGCACCTCCATAAATCCCGGCGGAGAGTGAGGCTGTAAGGGGAGGGAAAGTAAAACGCAGAGGTCAGGGCAGCCCTGTGAGTCAAACCAAAGGAAGCCCTAGCACTGCTCTCCGTGTCTCCAAAAGCTTTGTGGTGGATGGGATGGGGACACGGAGAAAAACCCTATTTGCATCAAGTGGATGGGGCTCGCAGCCCTAATGGCTTGCGCCTTAACCCGCGTCCCCAGCGAGCATCCCCAGCCTCAGCCTGCTCCGATGTTTGGGGTCAGGGGTGAAAGGAGGAGGATGAGAAGGCTCCGAGGTGGTGAAGGGCGAGGGGTCCTGGCGTTCCTGCCCCGCGGGTGCGGGCTGTGCCGGCCGGCACGTGCTCGCCCCAATCCCTCCGCAGCCGGCCCGCCTTTTTACGCAACTCGGCGGCGTTTTCGTAACCGCCCTGACAGCACCCCCGTGGGGGTGGCGTGTCGGGGCAGCACCCCGATTCCTCGCCCATCCCGTCCCTCCGGACCTTACCCGAGCGTCCCGGCAACCTCGGCACCGCGCACAACGCGCCCGGCCTGCCCCTAAGCAGCCACACGCTCCCGGCACGACTTGAGAGGCTAATGTCAACCAAATGCATCCCTAATGCTCTTAGGACGACTAAGCCGCCTGCAAATGAGCTTTTTTTGAGGGGGAGAGGGGGGTTGGCAGAGGAGGGGGAGGTAGGCGGGTGGTTTTGCTGCTGCTGGGGTTGGATGCTCCTTCGCTCGCCTCGCTGCCGGCACACCGCTACCCACGGGGTACCCCGGCAGCACGGGGACACCTCTGCCATCGTGTTGGTGACGGGAAGGGGAAAGCCACGGGGGTTTGCCCAGGAGCCAGGTCCTTCCCAGCCACAGCACCCTCCCACAAGAGCACCCAAAGGTGGGCAAGATCAGCAAAATTCAGCATGAAATGTCGCCCTGGCCACCTGGCCTCCTCCCCCTGAGGTTAAACCAGGGGGAGCAAAACCCAATACGACGCCCACCAAGCAAACAGCCAAGAGAAGACGGACCTGGAGGAAGATGAGGACGCTGCAAGCCCCATGCTGGGCTGAGAGAAACCCAGCGTTTTCCAAGATCGTCACCCACCGGACTCTTGTTTTGAAGCCCGTCCCTTCCCTGGGTCAGCGGCTGCTTAGCGCCGCGTGGCCGGAGCCTCAAAATAGAACATAAGCACATAAGTAACCAGAGCCGGGCGAGCACGCGCCCCCCTCGCCTCTCCTCTCATCTCCCGGAAAGTTTCCCCTGCATCGTTTTACCCCAAAAATGCTCCGAGGTAAAGAGACAAAGCAGGGCCGGGGGGTGGCTGAGCACCAGCATCTCCTCCGGGCTCCTCGGCGCCCAGGCATCGTTTCCAGGCAGCCCACCCGCTTGTTTTCCAGGTGGTTTGAATGCAAAAAAAAACAAATGGGAAAATGAAATAAAAAAAAAAAGTGAAGCAGGTGATGTGGCAAAGGGACTGAAACGTGCCCGAGGTGGCTGTGCAAATCGCGGATTTTCCCGCTGCCGGCGCACTAATTGTTAATTATTTGCAGCACGTGCCAGCCCAGGCGCAGCACAGCGCCTGGTCCCACGAGGATGGGTTTACGGAAAGGAGACTGAACGGGGCCAGGCACTAAAATTGGAGGGGATTTTGGCACAGATCCCCTTTGCAGACCCTGGTCCCATTTTTTCTGGGCGAGGGATGAAGCAGGAAGGACACGAGGATGGGAATCTGGCATCCATGCCACATCGTTGTTTCTTTTTTTGCTGAGGAAAAATAATCACCTGTCCTCTGGGGATGCTCTGCAAAACTCAAACCCAGCCTGGATTACGGGCTGGTACCGGCTGCAGTGATGGGTGCAGGGCAGCTGCTGCTTCCTGCAAAGCTTTGTCAAAAATGGGCTTGATTTGGGGGCCGTGGGGGTGACTGGGATGTCCCAAGGGGGGATTTTGCAGCCCCCGCTGAGAAAATCCTATTTTGGCGGCTAAGAGGAGTTGGGGAGTGAGGTGAGAGCTGCATTTAGGGTCTGATTCGAGCAGCCTCTCAGCATTTTCTTTTTGATAGCCAGCTTCACAGACCGGTCGGGGTTGGAAGGGATTGAGTGCAGCTCTGCACTGCACGTCGGGAGCCGTAGTCTGGTCTCCATCACACGCTTCGTGCTCCATGGGTGCCCTGCGTATTATAGGGCTTTTTTTTTTTATTGCCTCGGGTGTACTTGCTGCCAGCGACGGAGATTCACTGGGAATTGATCGTGTCTGAGAAAAGCGAGCACTCGTTTCCCACAAGGTCTCATTTCCAGGGGAAGCATTTCAAGTATTTTGGCAACTGCACGTCCCAGCCATTCAGCCCCAAAGCCCATAAATTCCTAATGGATTTTCAATCGCAAATCATCCCTGGCCATACAGGCTGCGGCGTTGATTACCATATTAAGTACGGCAGAACAATGCGGACAAGGGGGTTTCAGCTCACATTAATAACCTGCCAAGTGAATAAATACCCTTCAGATGAGAACTCCAGGGGAGCAGGAGGAAGCACAAGCAGTAAATCAGCCCTGGATGAGGATGCGCGGTGGCACGGCGCTGGTCTTCCAGGCTCAAGCTCATGGGGGTGAAGCCCAATGAAGGAAGGGGCGAGCACTGGGGACTCGCCACGTGGTCCCAAATGTCCTCGTCTTGCAGCTCAGCTTGGCTAACAAGACAGCAGAGTTTTGTTTTGCCCCCAATTTATGCTGAAAACTTCATCTCTGCATGCATACACGGACTTCAGCTTGCTTGGACGGACGAAGTCCTGTCCCAAAAAACGTCTACGTGCATTTTGGAGCTGCTGTGTTACCACGACATGCTGGGGAGTCCCACGGGGATGGGATGCCCACGGACGGATCCTGGTGCACAGCAGGGTGCACGGAAGAGGATGGTGCTGTCTTTTGTGCCTGAGAAACCCAGAAAAGGGTGACCTGCAGAACCCAGATCCAAAGGAGAGTCCCAATTTGGGGATGGCACAAACCTGGAGCAAGTCACCCAACGAAGCCAGGAGCTGGAAATCTCCAGCTCCTATTTACCCTGGGGATGCCCTTCCCAGAGATTCAACCATACAAGAGGGTTTGTAGACAAGAGTCCCGCAAAGATCCAGGTTAAACACACCCTGGCATGGTGAGGAAGCAGTCACAGAAGACCTCCAAGATCATCAAGTCCAACCACCAACCCCCCGAGTCCCACCACTAAACCATGTCCCTCAGTGCCACGTCCACACGTTGCTTGAGTATCTCCAGGGATGGGGACTCCACCACTTCCCTGGGCACCCTTCCCCAAGCTGCCTTGGGGTTGTTATGACCCAAGTGGATGGGGATGCTGCTCCAGGACACAGGGACCAAGCTACCACCCCAAAAATACACCCTGGAGTGGAGGGGAGCACCAGGCTCCCTTCTTAATTATTTATTTGCAGCCTGGTGGCTCTGTGGTGCACACCTTGGCCTCATCCCAGCCATCTGGGGAAGGACCCTGCAATGGGGCTGCTCGTCCTCCCCGTACCTTGATGGAAAATAAAAGGGCAGATCTTCCTTGATGCAGTTAATGAAAGGGCTTGGTTGACGAGCAGAAGGCAGGCTGCGGGGACAGCCGGTGTTTGGTGTGACGGGGCTTAGCGGGATGCAGCTGCTAAAGTCAGGTTTTCCTAAGCACAGCAACTCCCTAAGCAAAGGAAAAGGAAGCTCTGCAGAGCCAAATCGTCGCTCCACGTGGGTTTTTCACTTGGAACAAAGGGCCTTGCTCACCCAGACAATGCGCATCTTACCCGTACGTAAATAGAGCCATCTGCCGGGTGCATGCATCTCATGGTCAACATTCACCTTCAGAAAAAAAAAACTACCAAAACACCCATCTGTGTTACATCTGCTCGGCGGGTTTCAGCCCACATAGAAGGATACCACCAACCTCTTCTTCCACTTAGGACCGAGTCCATCTGCTCCTTGCCGCAGCTCCACCGAGAGCATCTCCATCCCTACACCCCCAAAACAGAAGGCAAGTTTCGGAGTGGTTTTGAACAAATCCACCCCTGATCATGGTGGTGCCGACAGGAGACCCACAGCCACCGTGCCCCAGGACCTGGAGAAGATGCGGGGCCGTGGCAGGGGCCGGCTGGAGGAAAGCGACCGCGCTGAGATTTCCTCCAGCCGCATCCGCGCGGAAGGAAATGGGAACTCGACAGGAAAGGTCCGGGAGGAGAGAGACAAAAACAAGAAACCCCGCAGGAGCCCGGCGGCTGGGGGCAGAGCTGCAGGCGGCCACCGGCACGTCCTGCTCCAGGTGCTGAGCTGCAAAAAGAGGACGAGGAGTTCCCGAATCTCCCTCCGCCCCCTTTTAGCACATGGTTAGACGCCAGCTCCCACCTAAATTCACACAAAAAATGAACCCTGCGGCCCTTTGTCTCGTAGCCCTGGTCGGTTTGAAGGAGTTTGGTTGTATTTAGGGAAGAGGCGAGGATGCTGGCATGATTCGCAGGCGGGAGGGAGGCAGGGAAAAGAGGGAGGACCGGGGAAGATCAGATAGCTCGGCAGACAGACAGACAGATAACAGCAAGGTCCTCCCAGCGTTGTGCAAGCAGGGAACGCACCGAGGCTGGGGTAACACGATCGACTCCTTTTTATCTTTTATTTGCACTTTTGGTCTTTGAAGAGGCACCTACAGCCCCAGAGGTAACACGAGATGCTGCAGACATCCCTTCAGCAGCCCTTTAGCTGCTGTTTGGGGTTTCACCCCCCCTTACAACCCTCCCCGAGCAACCTAAATACGGGGTGTGCAGCCATGGCTTTTCTTTAGCCCGCTTGCACCCTAAGAGGCTCAGCCGGTGGGAGATTTTCATCAAAAAATGCAAAAAAGGCACCCAAAATTCAGCATCTGGGGGAAAACGATGCGTCCCCCTCCCCACGGGTAACTCACGGGCGTTGTGATCCTGGTTTTATGATCCGGGATATCCCCTCCAACGCCTTCCCCCACCGGCTCGCGGCCGCGAAGCCGACGTCAGAGGCTTTTCCTGGCTTGGATGTGAAGGGAAAGGAGGAAAAAAATCCAAAAAAAATAAGAAGGGGGGGGGGGGGGGGCGACGCCAACTCTGCAGGGAATGGTAATTGCACGCTGGAAGCTGGCTGCCTCCCAGATATGCAGAGAGGTTTTTTTGGGGGAGGGTTTGGCTGTTTGGGGATTGCCAGTCCCTATGCCCCAGCACCCAGTGCACAGGGAACTCCACATACCGGGTGCTGTGTCCGCTCACATCCCTCAGGGATTTCTTTTGGTGAGAGAAATCGGAGAAAAAAGAAAAAAAAAAGGGATTCTTCCTCTGTTGGGACATTTCCAGGCTTGCTCGAGAGCATCTCCGGAAAGATAAAACCCAAAGCATCCTCGCCCCGAGGCGCAACTGACCCCGGCACTGGCAGTGCCCCTTGGCCAGCACCACCATGTGCTTCTGCCACCCCAAATATCCATCGTGGCTGGACATCTGCTCCTCTGCTCTCGTGGTTTCGAGCAAATCTAATATTCGTGGCAGGTGTCTGAAGGGCAAACGGGAAGCGCCAGGAGCGCGGGCAGCAGCTCCTGGGGACAGGTAGGATGGAAAGGGCTGCTGAGACCTTCCCTTCAAAGCCCGGCTCAAACTCGTGCCAGGAAAGCTATTTTTTTGGGAAAAAAATAGCGTTTTTTTCCTGCATTTTTCCCCCATCGGCACCCACACCTCCTGCTCCTGCCACCTCTGCAAGCCCTGAGCAAAGGGCAGAGGCAGCCCTCTCTGCGTCACCGGCGTGCCTTGCACAACCCTGCCGCCGACCGACGGACGCTTGTTGACGAAGAAAGGGGGCTCCCGGGGACTCAACCTATCCAACGGGGTGGATTTCGACCCGCAGGTGGTGTTGCAAGCACACGCTGTCCCGCAACGTGCCGGGGATGTCAAAACGTGGGATAGGAGGCAACATGTTCGGGCTGCTTTGCGATAAGCCCTATGGAAAGATCTTCTCCGGTGGCATCCAGCCAGCATCGATCAGAGAAGCCGAGCTCCTCCGAGTTAATGGCAGCAGGCTGAGAGGGATTTTACGGCTCCTTGCTCCCTCTTTTAGGTTTCCTCCAGCACTCAGAGGACGTGGGCTGGCAAAAGTGGGTTTGTGAACGCCTCCGAGCCGCCGGTTTCTGATGCACGGGGACAAAACCTCGCAGGGCTTTGGTCTGACCCGCGGCTGCTCTTGCACAAATGCTCAGTGCTGGGAGACACTGTGCCCGTGTCCCCCACCCATCGGAGCTGGCTGAGCAAATAAAGGTGGTTTGCTGTTAAATAGAAGATCAAAGGGAACCAAATGCTTGACATCCCGTCAGTCAGGTAGACGGGGGGCCAGACTGGGAGGAGGAGGAAGAGGCAGAATCAAGCATTGCTTTGGAAGTAGTCCGAGCCAGCAGGTAGATGGTGCTCCAGAAAGATGTTTTGCACAGCCACTGCAAACACCGGGAGGCTTCAGCACTGATTTCTGTAGCAACCAATCTCCCAGATCGCAGAATCACAGACTCCAGATCAGCAACCAGCCACGTGCATTGGGGTCACCCAGCACTGAAAGCCTCCAGGAGCAGCGTCCGACTTCATCGGTGGCTTTATGAAAGCCAGACACCACCCCAGCATCTCGGAAAGAGAAATCACGACCGCCTGCGTGAGCAAAAAGCCTGCTCTGAACGGGAGAGGCCAGAAATGCTGCAGGATGCTGCTGCTCACTCATCTTACCGTCTTGAAAGAGAAAGCAAGATGGATGTCACGCAGCGCTGCGCCGCTGGCTGCGGTGCACCGTGCCCAGGTGATTTCCGAGAGCACTGCAGAAGGCTGACAGTCTTCCAGGGATGGGAGAAAAGACGAGATTAAAGCTTTACAGTCAGGAAACCCTTTGCCTACGGTAACAGAGCAGATGCTGTTGCACATGAACACTGCAACAACTCAGGATGCCCATGGGAACAGCGCAGCAAGGAGCAAACCCCGCAGCAAGGCGTTGCTACCCCAAAGCACCCTGTTCCATGTTCCTGGGACAACGTGGAGGTGGAGCACTCCTCACCGGAGCTTTTCAGGCTTGGAGGAGTCCCCCCCCCCCCCCCCGGCTGGCGCCTGATTTCTCGACAAATGCCCAAGAATTGCTTACTCACGAGCACGCTTTGGCTTCGACTTTCTTTCATTGGGGCTATTTGCATAGAAGCGGTGCTGCCTTTAGGGAAATGCAAATTCCCTGCAGAACGGGAAGCGTTTGAACGTGCTGGCTGCTGAGCAGCGCCGGGCAGGGACGCAACGCTTTTTTTTTTTATCACCTGAAAATTAAATCAAGGCTGTGATGCGAAAGCCTCCCCGCCCTGCTCAGCAGGAAATCTTCCCCAGCTCCTAGGGCCAGATCCGGCAGGGATGGGACAGACAGGACGCGGCGTTTCATCTGCGCTCTGCACGTCCTCCCCGGCCCCAGGGGGAGGTTTTGATGGCCTGGAGACACGCAAGCTGCTCTGCTCCCCGTGGTTTCAGGGACATCTCGACACCCTGGCGTGGGTGGCATTTCCTGGCCACCCTTGCTGCGCTGGAGCAGGCTCTAAGCAGGCCAAAAGCAAACGAGCTTCCCTGGCTTGGGTAAATAAAGCTGCAAGCCTCAATTCATCAGTTGTGATGATGAAGCCAGCAACCAGCTACCGAAGATAATAAATGTTTATTTTCATGCTCACCTCGATGCATTTTGGCAGAAAACCTGCTGCAGGCTGAGCTGGGCATCTCCATCACCCCTTTCTGCTTAGGGGAACAGAGGTCTTTAGGAGCGGGTTAAATATTTGGCTTGAAATTGGGGCACGGGGACACACGAGATGGATTCAGGCTAGGGCACCCAGCCATTCCCAGTCCACCCCATAGCGGGTGCTCTCTGGGGAGGATTTCTCTCCATCTCTTTTTCCTGCTGCTTCCTAAAGAGCCCGGCTGCAGCAGAGAGAAAATATAACACCAGGGAAAATCTGCAGAGACCACGCAGAAATACTCAGTGCTTAGTGCTGGATCAGTTCCTCCCTTAAAAAATCAGCGGTACGGAGAGGCAGCTAAAGGAGGGCATACCTATTAATACACCTGGCTGAAACCCATAGAATTTCAACTGTCTCAGCAGAAAAACCGCATTACAGCGCCCTACAGGAGCCGTGCACAGAGTGCTTGCAGCAGCCAGCACAAAGGACGCCTCGCTACTTCGCGAATCTGTCCCGCAGCTTTGGCCCCGCACACGAGAGCTAAGAGCAAAACCGGCCAGGGGATGGGCAGCCCCGAGCACCGAGAGGTTCCTGGTGAAACCAAGCACCAAATGAGGCCGGATCCTCAAACTGTGTCTTCTTTTTTTTAGGTTGAAACGGCCTTTTTAAAATTTTTTCTGCAGAGAAAAGCAAAAGGAGCATACCTAATTGAAGAGCCAAGCAAGCATCCCGCATGGGTGGGGCAGCTCATCCCAGTAATTTCACCTCCTTCTAACAAGGCTCGACCTCCCTGCTCCTGACCCACACGGCTGTCGAGATGAGAAGGTGGCTCCTGGCTTCCCAGGTCTGGTTTAGCCTCCCTCATCCTGCACCAGAGCAAGGGGTGAATGTGCTGCAACATCCTTCCCGTGGGGTATTTCCTCTTCCCTGCTGGTAAACCGTGATTATAGCACGCTGGATGCCAACAAGGACAGGGGGAAAAGACGAGGATTGGTGAAACCACAACAGCCAGCTTCTAAACACGTGAAAGCTTGCCTCATCTATGCCAGATTTCATGCAAGAGTCTTGAGTATTTTTCCTCCAGCACTGGGGTTTTCCTCCATCCCCACAGACCCCAGCATTTTCTTAGGGGCTCTCGCTGGCAGCTCCCCCCCGGGTGATTGCACCAGGAGCGGATCCCGCCTTGGGGGGGTGGAATTAAACCAAAAAATTAAGTGGATTTTCAGCTGGCTCCGCTCCCAGCCCATCTGCAGCTGTCCTGGCACGGCATCGTGGGCAGCACGGGGTAGGGATGGGAGGCCAAGGGTTGCTAAACGAGCACTGTAATTGAAGGCACCAGCACAGCACGAAACTGCTGCGTGTTCCCAGGCAGGAATTTCCCCAGCATTTTATCAGCCTCTTGAAGAGAACATCCCGCCCCCCCCGCCCCATTTCCAGATCTACCGTAAATGGCATACATCAGCTGGATGGAGCACATCCTCTCGGCAGTCATTACCCTACCCTGGGCAGGCATTTACTAGAAACACAGCAAACGGAGTTCCCCCGAGCTTTACCCACCGGCTGCATCTGCTCTGCCTGGCAGTGATACCTAAAAGACTTCGGGGACCTTGCCACGAGGCTTCCCTGCAGGAAGGTGGGCGCTGGATTAATGGGATGTGGTCACAGGGCTGCTCAGGTGTTTTGGCGATGCAGGTTTCTCCTGCTAAGCTGGACCCACAGCCCCTGCCAGCTAAAAGGACCGCAGTGAGCTGCATGTAGGTGCACCATGCAACTTTCCCCTTGCTCCAAGGCGGCGGGGTGCTACCCAAAATCTGCTCCCAGTGCATGAGCCTTGTACTGGGGTAGGAATAAGAAATTTTGGTGGATGCGGAGAGCTTTGAACTCACCCATTTTGCTGCCACAACCACAGACGTGAGCACTGTTGCTGGTACAGAGGCGCAGAGAGGGGACAGGCAGCAGGGCCACCGGCAGTGGCACAGCGTCACTAACTCCTCACCTACAGCTCATCCCAGCAATCCCCCCAGGTTGCGGCCACAGCCCCAAGGACGAGGACAATTCCCAGCAGCTGGTGCCGTGGGTGCATCCCTTTGATGATAAACCCCGGTCCTTGACCCGGCCGCTTGACTAAAACAAACAGAGCTCAACAAAACCTCCACTGACTTCAGCAGATGGCACTTCCAGCAGTTCATAGGGGGAACTGCTGCCCAGCTGCATGCATGATGCCTCTCCTGCGTTTCACCTGCAGGATAACGCTCAACATTTTATCTGCAGGAGAGATACGACAGCTGGAGAAGCACGGAAGACCATCGAGCATCTTTTTGTTGTCCCATTTCCAAATCCATCCCACTGATCCCATTCATGTCAAGGGCGCTTTGCTTTCTGAGCCTAGAAATGCCATTCCCCCCCCGCCCATTGGATATATTTCCCAAATTTCTCTTTCAGTTTTGTGTTAGCATTTTAGAGATATATAAGCATATACATAGCTTTTATTTTAAATTGTGTAAAAATATATGGCTGACCCAAAGGGAGGAACCATTAAGAAAATCAGAATATATGCCTGAAAATAGTTTTTGGGAATACAGAACTATTTATAAAGTAAAAGAGAAATTATTTTTTTAAAGGGGAAACGGGTACCCCAAAGGCGTGCCATGAAAAAATAAAGTCAGGCTGTGGGCTGCCTTGTTGGCCTTCACTTGTATGTAGTTGATGGCCAGCCACTGGCTTGGTATCTGGGGGAAAAAAACAAGCCAAGAAATTTTCTGCACATTTGACATCATTCAGATGGGCTTAAAAAGAAGCATTTTTTCAACTTTTGAAAGTGGTGTATTGTGCCCCTACATTTTATCCCAGAGCAACGGGACAGAGGATGCTCAAGAGGAGCTCAGGAATCCATTGCAAGCCACGTTCATGTGGGATTAACCCAATTCAAAACATCAGCTTTTGAGTCTAACTTCTTGCTTCCAAATCACGCCTTTTTGAATGAGTTCACTTTCAGGAAGCCATCCCATATGCTCGCCTCGAAAAATGTTTGTCTCTGGCTTGCCTCCAGCAAATCAGATAATTGGGAGTTTATAAGTTCATAACTTGAGCTGAAGTCAGAAAGTTTCATCTTTCATTTTCCAAAGCTGATTCACGGCCAGCCTGGACAGAAACATAGGCTTGCTTCAAGTTTGCTGTCATTTCAGGGTTCATTTGCAGTTTAAAACGATGCTCTGGTTGCACCCACTGTCTCCCGTGCTATCATCCAGACTCAGCACTGGCACTCATGTGCTTGGAAACATCTGCGTGGTCCCTACTCATTGACCTTTATCGAGAGGAAAGTCCCCAGATTTGCTGCCTTACTCCAAATCCAGAGGAATTTCAAGCCAGGATTTTGATATCGGGGCTGCCCTGTGCCTGAATCATCAGCATCAATGCCAAACACGGGCAGAGAGCAGAAACAGGGCAGCAGAGCTGGGGAAGAACATCTTGGACTTATTTTATGGGCTCTGAAGGAGACATTTGAGCTTTTCCAGTTGCCCCCTCTGCTACACTGCTACAAGAACTTAAGCTTCCTAATTTCACTGAACCCAGCTGTATTTCTGGTCTGCAAAGTAAACAAGAAGAGAAGCGAGCTTTTTGGCTCCCTTGGAAACTTTGCAATCCAAGAAAATCAGATGAAACATTCGAATATGCTTAGGTTTGTCCATCAACAGTCTTGATTTCTTAGGGACCTGACCCTGCGTTCAAACCGACCAACGCTGCACTGACAGCAATATTTTTGGGTCCTGTGTGAAATACGCCTGCAGTGGCCCCGCTGCCAAGTCTTGCAAAAGTTCCCAGGCCGTGGGGCTGCTGCTGGCAGTAGGGAGCCATCCACAGAGGTGCATCCATTGCGGAGTTCACTGGGTTCCCAAAATGTCCTGGGTCACCAGGGAAGGGGCAGAAGCAAGGATAGACATGCACCATATTAATCTTATCTTATCCTGGTTGCTTTTGAAGATCTCCACATAGGAGACTCCACAACCTCTCTGGCAACCTGTGCCAGTGCTCAGCTACCCGCACAGCACAGAAGTGCTGCCTGATGCTCAGAGGGAACCACCTGAGCTCCAGTTTGTGCCCATTGCCTCTTGTCCTGGCACTGCGCACCACTGACAAGAGCCTGTCTCTGTCCTCTCTGCAGCCGCCCTTCAGGTGTTTGTGCACAATGATGAGATCCCCCTGAGCCTCCTCCTCCCCAGTCTGAGCAGTCCCAGCTCTCAGCCTCACAGGAGAGCTGCTCCTGTCCCGTCTTTGCATCCCGTTGTTGGACTCCGTCCAGTAGGTCCGTGATGGATGGACAAAATTCCTGCACCCGACTACATGGAAATATCTCAGCTGTCCTCCTCTTGGGAAATTAGCATTGAAACTACACATCTAGAGTTAAAGGATATAATTTCCTCTCCCTTTGCCCTGCCCACGGTCATCTGAGGACACAGACCACACGTAGGACATCCCAGCCCATCCTGGAGACACAGGCCTTCCCGCCCAGCTGCCGCCTTCCAGCTCCAAGCAGTGGGACGACAGCACCCAACTCCTCCTTTGGGTGAAGGGAAAAGCACCCCACAGTGTGGTGGCCACCCCAAATCCTCCATGGAGGCTTGGAGGCAGAGCCCATCCGAGGCACGGAGCAGGCCTGTTCGTAGCGAGGGATGAGGCATCTGGCCGAGCCCGCAAGGTGGAAAGTTCAAGTGGATTCTGTTTATTTGGCTTTGCAGAGAGCAGGCGCCCAGCCTGAACGTAGGCCAAGCACCTTCCCATCGCAGGAAGTCTTTAAATAACCACCAGTGGTCAGGGCTTTGGTTTTACAGCTCCGCTGGATGGAAACCCAACCCTTGCCCTACGTTTGCTTCAGCTATTTCCTTGGGTACACAAGGTAGCTGCTCACCTCCTGGCCTCCTAGGCCTTCGTCATACCCACCAGGACCACAGGCTTCGTGAAAGTTTGCTAGAAGCAGAAAAATCTCTCTCAGCATAGGCACGAAAACATCCTTCCTCCCTTGTGTGAGAATTTTTACTTGCCTTCCTACTCTCTTGGGAGACTTAGAGACTGACTTCACTTCTTGGGTCTGCCATTAAGGCCCATTCTTAATGTCTCACCACACTTTACATTCACCTGAAGCGTTTCTGCATCACCATAAGGCGCTCCTCGCCAGTTCAGACGGTTAAAACAGAGAACGAAGAATAAAATCCTCCCCTGGCTGTTGGCACCCCCTCATTCCTCCACCTCCTCCTCCCTCAGGATTACCCATCCTCGTTGGAGAAACTCCTCGGGGGCAGCCAGCGGGGCCTCTCCCGTGGTTTTTGCCAGTGGGACTAAGAGGCAGATAACGCCCATCGCCCCTAAAAGGCTTTCTTATGTATTTACCTTGGGGATTTGGAGCCAGAAACTTTGCCAAGACCTCGGCTGAATGGGTCACCCAGCAGATCCTGCTCTACAGATGGAAAGTTCCCAAAGGCTTTTCGCTGGGAAGCTGGGCTAGTTTGGGATTTTGGCAGTGCAGGCTTGCCAGGACTCTGGGGGATGGAAATGAGTTTTTTACCTATAGCTGTCATTAACAGATTATCCTAAAATGACAGCTGGCAAGAAGAGGCTCTGTAAACAAGCACAAGAACCTTTTACAGTCGGAAAACAAGACCTTGCACTGACCTCCTCCCGGGCAGATTCACTGGGGTGCAACAAACCAGGATTTTATTTTAAGCCACGCTTGTAAAAAATTAAATAAAAAAAAAAGCTGCTTCCTTGACACTCAAGTCAGGTAAGGACACAGTGGGCTATTCTGCCTTATAAATAAGCCTGCTCTTGTATATGCGTGTTTTAAAATAAGCTTATGAAATGTAGACATGCAGGCCTTAAAAAAAAATAATTTACCCTCATTGAAACCATTTAATCAGGGCTGAGCCAGGCTTCCTTCTCCGCTTCAGAGCTCTGCACAGGGGATGCTAACTTAGACCCAGGAAACCCCACAAACAACACTCCCACAAACACACAGTTCCATTTGCAATTGTTCAGCCCTCCCATCCCTTGAAGGGCTGGCCTGGAAAAATGCAAAAAAAGAGCAAAATCAGGTGTTTTTCCTGAGGACCACCACTGGAGCTGCACTTCTGCCTCAGTTTTGAAGCACGTGGTTATGACAAGGAGGGAAAGGGCTCCCTCCAACCCATGTGTAGCATAAGCACTTGCCACGCTGCCTATTTTCTTTGCACTATTAAGACTGATGATTTTTCTATTTGCCCCGTTCCCCTCTGCTCCACCAGAGAAGACAGACACTAGGAAATCTGGGCTGTAAAAATAAAACTCAATTTTGGCTTTGGAGGAGCAGGTGCAAGGGTAGAAACTATTTTTAACCCTTCTTTTGCAAAGAGGGAATGCCAGGAGCCCTCTGAGCGGGGCTTGCCCGCGTTTACGAGATTAATTTGGAGGCGGCCAAGGGGTCTGACGGGTGGTTAATCTTGGTGCTGGGTGCTCGGGGCCAGAGAAGCAGACATCAAAGCATTCCTGCAGCTGCTGGGGAAAAGGGAGAGGCATCAGCCGGCGGCTCTGCCTACTCCCTGTGTGGCTGCTGGGGCAACAGAGCTCTCCACGGCCAGGGAAAGCTACTGAGATGTCTGAGTAAACTTCTGGAGCCACATCTTCCCAGTGGATTTGTCGCATTTCCAAGGGGAATTTGTCGCAAGCCCAAGGGGAGAACCACGAGGAGAGAAGCTGGGGATGGCCAATGGGAAATACAAGCCCAATGGAGACCCAGCACTGCCACCAGCCAGAGAAGATGTGACTTTTTTTCCATGCCAGCTAGACCTGGACAAACACCATTTAGCCTTTGCATTCACTCCTTCTCTCATTAATACAGAGACAGAGGGCTGAGGAGCAAGACAACTTCTGGAATTATCTCCCCATCCCTCATACTAACTACAGCAGCAGCATAGGACACCCACATCCCTATTTTAAGAGATTTATTTGCACACATCAATTGCACGAGATGTAAGTTATTGTGGTCTATGCCTGTTCAGACCATCTTTCCATCTCACCAGCCACCACCTGGCACCAGATGTTAACCGAAGTCCTATCCACGAGGATGGAGGACAGCAACCTTGAGGAACCAGAGTTTGGGTAGGAACCTTGCTGTGATACGCATGTATTTAGAGACAGAGAGATGTTGCCAAGACAAAAACATAGTTGAAGGGAGACAGGGACTAGGAAAAGACCCGAAAAATGGAGATAGGAGAGCACTGCACGGCTAGTTTCACCTCACTCTTGACCGAGTATTGGCTTGGGGGAATACTGCAAGACAAATACTCTAATTTGAATAAAAGCTAAAAATTTGGCTCGCACTGAGTGCTGCTGAAAGTTTTCTTTCATTCACTAGAGGCTCTTTTTTCCCCTGTTGCGCTGACAACCGCAATGGTTGGCCATCAGAGGACATGGGTTTCCCACCCCACCTTCCCATCTCTGTGGTGGGACCAAGCATCCAGGAGTCAAAGGGCTGGTCCCTCAGCCCCAAGGCAGATTCAGGAAGAATCAGACTCCTCACTGGAGAAGGCAAAGGTTAAATTTTAGGAATTTGCCCACCACAAGTAGAATACCAAGTGCTGGTGAGGGAAATCGCAAGACGAGCTCCCAGCAAGCTCACGGGAGCAGCAGCTGGTGTCCGTGTGTCTGTCCCGGGACCAACAGCAGAGGCTTTGCCTACCGCAGGCAGGGGATGGATCAAACCTCTCACGAGCAGGTTCGGCAGCCATCCAAGAGTTAACATCTGGTCTTGGAGATGAACAGCACGTGGAGGGCTTAGCAGGGCCTGACATCTCAAAAGGGTGGCTAAGGTGACTCTGCCAAAGGCCAGTGCTCGAGACTTCACCATCCAAGGAACCAAAGGGCCTCGGGCAGGCCATCCCAGGGGACTTCTGGGTATGCTGCATGAACCTCCAATCCCATTAAAACTCCGGAGACCACAGAATCCAGCTCCTGACCTTCTCCAGAGCAGAGACGGCAGAACGTTTCCTGTTATTTATAGCAGCAGGAGAGTCTGATGGGAAAGCCCCACTTGTGAAATGCGGGCCGCCTGCCACCGCGGCTCTGCGGAGAGCTGTCGGGCTGCTCCGAATTCCTGCCCGACAGACTGCTCCACCCCTGCGCTGGTTTCACCGTGGGCAAGACCACGTCAGGAGGCTGTGCAAGATGAACAGAGGCACCTCGATCCCTCTCACTTGGTTGCGAAGAGCAACTCGAATTAAGGAGGCCAAGAAAAGTTGAGCATCCCAGGCAGGGGGGCTTCAGCTGCGGGGCTGCAGTAACCTGGCAAGACCTCAAGGAGCACATTTCACCCACATGGGGCACAACCTGAACGAGGCTGCCCTTACCTTAGAGATGTCTGCCAGCCTCTCAAGGGACCCGAGGAGAGGGCGCAGCCCCTTTGCCAGGTGCTGCCCACCTCCTCGCAGCACGGTGGGATGTGCGCTGGCATGTTTCCTTGCTGGCAGCCGAATTTCCACCACCCTGGCGTGCACCAAAGGTGCTTTCCAGCTCGCTTAGTCACTCAGGTGCAGGAAAGCTGGCAGCCCAAAGGCAAGCTCTTCCTGAAACAGGACGGGCTTCGCCGCGGGCTCAGCGGGCGAGAGCCGCCCAGCACTGGCCCCGTGCGAGACGAGCGTTTGCTGTCACGCTGTTGAGGAGGAATCCCATAGCTTCTGTTCTGGGCCGGCGCCAGCGCTGGTTTCTGCTTGCTTTCCGAGCCGAGGGAAGCGAGCAGATGGGCTGTTCGCTGCCGTGAGATCCTGTGAATGAACTCGCCAGCCGCGATAGGAACAGCCGGCTCCTGCTCTCACTAGGCTGAGCCGCTCCAGTGGCTCTTCTCCGGCTGAAACGTTGCGAGTGCACCCAAAGGAACCTACAGACACCCTCTTCCAGCCCAAAAAAACCCACCAAGCTCAGGAATTGGCATGGGATGGTGAGCATCTCAAAGGCTGGAGCAGCACCGAGTGGCTGCTGTGGTTTAGGACCATGCTGGGGCAGCATGGGCCATGCACCTGAACATGAAGCTCCTGCTCAGGGTTACGATGCTACAACTAGGATTCAGCTTTAGAGAAGAAATCTGAATTTAGGGAGCCAAGAGCTCGATTATGGTCAACAGAGTCCTTTCAGCAAACCCTGAAGTGCCTAGTTTCTCAGTGAGGACCTCCCGTGCTTCTGCCCCAGCTCCACTACTGGGGGATCCCCATGCTCCTGTGGCCACTGCGTGAGTCTGAGACCCCCGCATGCCTTATCCTCAGCAATAAAACCCCAACCCAGAGCCGTAGCCAGACCCTAAGCGTGTCTCCAAAAGCATCATGCCCTTGAGAGATGAAGGCTGGAGCTGGAAAAGGATCAGCAAGGGAGCAGGAGACAGCAGGGTCTGCTACGGCATCCCCTCCACCCGAGGTCCAGAGCGTGCTATGCACCAGCCTTCAAATCTGCCGCCTGGCTTTCGGGGGAGCTTGGTGAGCCAAGGCATCCTGAAGGGATTTCATTCAGCTCTCCACGGAGGTCTGCGAAGAGCACAGCCAGATTTGCTCTCACGGCGCTGCTCTGGGAGATCTCAGCCACTGCGATGGACAAGCTCCCGCTGAATGTCCTCGGGCTGTTTGCCTAAAACCCCAATTAATAACCCCGTGTTTTGTCAACAAGGTCAGGCCAGCAGCGAGTCCAAGATTTGGGGCTGGCTAACCTTTTTTCCACCAAAGATGCCCAGGGATATTTTGACTCCTTGCCCTTGGGAAGTTTATTTGTGTAGGTCCTTTTCACTTCACAGCTTCCAGCAGCGGAAGGCGCTTTCTAATAGCTGGGGAAAGACTTCGTGGCTGTGGCCGGGGCTCCCCAGCGCTGGAGCTAGAAAAGCAAAGCACCTGCCAAAGCTGCCTGAGAGAGTCCAAGAGGCTTGTAATTAGCCCGGGAGAGAAACCAGGGCAAGTCTCACCCCCGGTGTGTCAGACGCAAAGAGACCTGCAGAGAACTTGCAGGATTTCTTCTTGCTGGAGGTAAAATATTACTGTGGTCCCGGTGCCCCAAAATGAGAGCGACAGGGCACAACAGAGAAAGCTGTCCCCACCTTCAGCCTTTTCAGCATCACATCATCCAGAAGGAGCTGATCCAGTGCCAGACCAGCTCAACCAACACGCAGGACCACAGCTCTGCATCTGATGCTCCCAATATTTCCAAGCATCGGTGAACGTAAGGAATGGATCCGAGGAAACAGCCTAAATTAACCTCTGCCTCGCACGGATTTCAGACTTTCCGAAGTGTTTCTCATCCTAATTCCTCAGTGCCCAGGATGTGCAGGATACGTCCCCTGTCTCAGACACGTGGGGGGAAGGCTCCAGCAGCTCCTCTTGGTGCAGACGCTTCTGCTCCAAGCAGCCCAGAAATGTTTGCGGGGATTCAAAAGGACTGGATGAAAGGGACTCGAGCGAGCCTCCCGCACTGTCTGGGCTCTCCTGGAAAATGATTTGCAGATGCTACAACTGGCTGGCGTGCTCTTCACCCAGACGGAGTAAGCATCTGGCAGGCCCATTATTTAAGAGGCATTAGTGCCTCGCGCGAAGGGCGTGTCCTGGAGAGCCCCGAGATTTATTGTTCAGATATAAAGGGGCTGAGCTCTGGCCTGGGAGCCCCGCAAGCAAAAGCAACGAGCTCCTTGACACAAGAGCCAAACGGCTCCCGCTTATCGCGCCTGCAATTATTTGCACAGGAAGGGGAGGCCAGGAGGGCAAAGGCACCCCAGGGTGACGCGGGGAGGAAAGGAGGAGAGAAAAGCCGTGCCTTTTAACAGCAACTGGGACGTTTTCTCCGGCACATTCTTCTCCTTCCAGTAATCCTGTGGCAGCCTGGAAAGATGGGTTGTGAAACCCAATTCCTCCCCGCCGGCAGCCTCACACGGGGACGGGATGGGGATCCGTCCTGCTGCAAACAGCACGACACCCGTAATTAAACTGGGTGGCAAGGAGAAAGCCCTTCCCACCGCGCATCTCCTCCCCAAACCTCCTGCTTGGAAGGGGGCTGAGTTTGAGCCCCCACGTCTGAGATCTGCACGAAGCGGAGGCAATTTGAACCAGAATAAGAGCAGCAGAGGCTCCCAAGCTGGGTGAGAACCACCAAAAGTTCATATGGATGCTCCATGGAGCTGAGCCCAGCCGCTGGCACATTTTTCCTCGTCAAAGCCACTTGGGAGGATGAGGAAAAAGCAAAGCCCCTCAAGCTGGGGCAAAGGATACAGCCCGCTCCACGTGATGTAATATTTACCTCTCCCTGAGATTTGGGCCAGGTCATGCATCTGCATCATTTCGGGCTGTCTTTGCTCAGGGCTCCAAAGTTAAATCCTTCGGATTTCGGTGTAAATCCCAGCTGGGAGCAGGAAGAGAAGCATAGTGGGACGCTCCAAAGGCTCCTCGGAGGACCTGGCGTCTCCATCCTTCCATCAAAGCCGACTGGCAGGGCGCAGCCGCGTGCCGTGCCTCGGCCTCTGCTTTCAATAAAGCCGTGAATATATTTTTTTTTAGCAGGAAAGCCCCGAATGGAGCTCGCTAACGGCAGCCAGATGTGCTGCTCCTGGCAGCCGCAGGTGCACCTCGAGACGCGGCCAGCGCCAGCGGGCAGGTGGCTTCGCGGGGGAAACCAAGAAAAAAAACCCAACGAATTTAGGGGCAGCTGCCAGCAAAGCCAGTTTTGTGGGTTCAAGCAAACTGCACCGAGCTGGTCCTGGATGCCTCGCGTTTGGGTGAGGCCCTGGGGCTGGAATCGTTTTATTCGGGGCACGCAATAGCCCTTGGCTCCTATTGTGCTCGCCTCTGCCAGGAAGCCGTCGGTCTGGCTGCATTACAGCCGGCGGTAATTACACGCCGCCGATGCCTCCTCGGGAGCGAGGAGGGACAAAAAGGCAAGAGAAAACCAAAACGGATCTGCGATGGGATGTGGAAATCGCTCCTGTCCGGGGCGTTTCGTAAGCGCCGGCCGTATTCCCCGAAGGACGCCGCTCCGCCTTGCCCGGCTATAAACACAGCGAGCAGCCTTACCCCCACCGCCCCGAGCGCGCGGGCAAAACTCAAACCAGATGCTCCAAAATGTCTGGTCGCCGGCTTGAAGACATTTTCTTTCATCTGGTAATTGCTGCTTCCAAGGGAGAAGATCTTAAGCGGTCCTCAAGGCTCTTTAAGGATCTTATTTTTGTCCTTTTTGGACCTCGGAGCATCTTCTGCCTCGGTATCTGAGCCATCCTGCTGTCCCCATCCCCTCTTTGGAGCATCTAAAGGCTGGCTCGAGTGTCCTCGGCCCCGTTTGCACCCCTGGGGATGACTTACGGCAAACCCACTGCAGGAGATGCCACCAAGATGGGCAGCACGATGCAAAAAAGGCCGGCCATGGGTTCAAAATGCAAACCCGAGACGTTATTTGCAGTAATTGCAGTGGGAACACCTCGGTCTAAAGTCACACCAGGAGGACGTCCCCCCCCTTCCCACTGCTACGGCTCTGCTCCTCCGAGGTTTGATGCGCCCAAGCCTGAAGTTAATCGAGGCACATTTTTGCTGAGGATTTCCTCTCGCCTTCTTCGGCTTTTCTAGCTTTGACAAATAAACAGCCGGTCCTCCAAGCTCAGGCTCTTTGTTGCTTGCGGTTCCTTCCCCTTCGCTTCTAAGAACCAAGTAACGGGAGCGGAAGGGTTGCGAAACACGCCCCGACCACCCCTGGCTTCAAACACAGCGAGAAATCAAGGAAACGGGGAGAAAGGAAAGAGGAAGAGCAACCGCAGGGAGCTAATGGCCAGCTGCACGTAAAAGAAGTGCTGGAAGCTGTGGATGGCGATGTAGGCAGTGAGAAAACACGACGCCACCAAGCCCAGCGATGGCAAAAAGTGCAGGAGGCGATGCACAACATGAGGTGCGGTTGTAAAGGAGCCTGCGGGCTGCTCAGGGAGGATTTGGAGGGTTTAATGCCCGACGTGATGTGCTAAAACCACCGCGGAATAGAGAAGGAGATGCTCTGGGTGGAAACCCACTTGCTGCGGAGCGATGCAACGGGTTCCGGTTTGCTCGCAGGGATCTGCTCAGCACCCGACGTCGGAGAGGAGCGAGGCTGGGAACTGTTACACCAGCAGAGCAGCTTCGATGGGAAAGCGGAGAGCCAAGAAGAACCCCGCTGAGAACCGCAGGGCTCAGCTCTGCCACGGGGATGCCAATTTACGCACAGTTTAACGGGGGCACGGCCCTACAGACGGGTGCCGCAGTGACCCTAAAACCCTGCCTCAAAACCAACACAGAAATCGGCTTTTAAGTAAAGGAAAGCTTGGGGAAAATAAGGGAGCTGGCTGGTGACGGTCAGGAGGCTGGAGAAGTCGGGCACCTGGAGATTTCCAGGCAGGGAGGGTAGGAAACGGGCTCCACCTGCCAAGGAGAGGGTCCAAACCAGAAGGAGCAGCTCAGCAACCCCAGGAATGAGCGCACAGCCTCCAAAAAAAGTGCAAAAACGCATCCACCGGCCAAGAAAACCCACAGCAGAGCCGGTGAACGTGGCAGCAAAAAGCAAGAGCAGGGGAAACGAGGCGACAAAGCGGGGATTTGCCACCCCCAGGGGGAAAGCAGAACCCTGATGCTAAATCCAACGTTGGAGCAGGCTCAAATCGTGCTGAGTTTTGTAGGGTCTCGTGCATGGAGCCTTGAGCCTGCTTGGTAAGGTTTTAATCACCCCCTAAGGAGTTGTGGACGGCCCTAGGCACCCAGAGGGGACTTGCGATATAGGAACCTAAGTGCGTTTTGCTCTGACAAACTTAAATGCCATAAAGCAACTCGGCTTGGGGCAAAGCACCTGGCTCAACCCCACGCAGGCGACTTCTGCTTCGTGGGAGCAGGGCAGAGATCAGCACGGCCAGGAGCGAGCCCTCACGTCCCTACCCGAGGTCGTGAGCTGGAGGGAGAAGGAAGGACGTTATCAAAGGCTGCCTTAGGAAAAAAAAAACCCTCTCCTTTGCCCAAAAAGGGTTTTTGCATTGCAAAACAGGTGGGTGCTGAGGAAATCAGCTGAGGGCTTCAAATGGGAGCTGTCAGCTTGCACTCCTGCAGGTCCGGGCAGCGTAAGGGGGAAGTTTGGAGGAAGGAGAAGCTCGGTGAGAGCTCTGCATGGCCCAACGCAGGACGAGCATCTCAGCATCCCTACAGACGAACACAGAGCCTCCAGAAAGTGCCAAAAAAAACCTCCTGGGGGATTTGCTGGGGCCTAAAACGTTGTGGTCGTGCCCAAATCGTACCCTGCACGGGGATGCGAAGCGCATCCGCCGCGTTTCCTTACGGGGAAGCTCCACGGGGATTGAGAGGGGCGAAAAACCAAAATGAAATAAAATAAAATAAAGGCCCGGCTCTGTTTTTCCAGCTGACGGGAGGAGGAGGGGAGCTTAAACGCCGCCTGGGCTCCGGGAAATTCGACTTCTTGGCTTCTCTTAAGACGGCAGCCCCGCTCCCCAGGCACCCTCCCAGCGGCTCAGCGTTAGCAGGGGGAACGGGACCGAGCGGCGGTGCTATTTGTGTAAATGTTCTGTACCGGAGGGGAGCCTGGAGAACAAGTCCCCTTTTTATAGCGTGTTGTACGCTGGCAGCCAGCCTGCGAATGAGAAGGAATTCGGAGAGGAGCAGCAGCAGCAGCAGCAACAACAACAACAAAAAAAAAAGCCTAAGGGGTTGGAGGGATTAGGTCGGGAGGGAGGGAAAAAAAAAAAAGAGAGCAAAGTGTGTGGTCTGAGGGATGCCACTTCGGGCTGGGGGTCCGGACCCGGCCGAGAGCACAGGGGCTGCTCCCATCCGTGGCAAAGCTTCCCCTGGGATTTGCAGGTCCGTGCCATTTCCCTGCCTTAGGGGATGCGTTTTTCTCCCACCTCCCTGCAGAAAAAATAGTAATCAAAAAGAAAAACAATCATAATAATTAAAAAGAAGGAGTTAAGGATTATTAAAAATCAGCCAGGCTGACGGATGGCTTGGCAAAAGGATGGGAAAGGAGCCTACAGTGAACTGAGAAAATCTTGAGATGAAGGGTGTATGGGGAGGAAAACCCTGCTGGAAATGGGTTTTTAGCGGGGTTTTGCCCCATATAGGCTTGGTTCATCCCCAGCTCGCTCTTAGGGCAAAGAAAGGATGGTGGAGAAGAAGAGATGTGAGTCTGGATACGGCCCCGCTCTCAGCATCCCTGTGGGGATCCCTATAGTCTGGATCCCTATAGTATGGGGGCTATTTCCAGCCCGGCTGCATTTGCACATTGTCCCTGTTTCGGGGTACTCAGCCTGTCCCCAGCTGCACTTTGGTCATTTTTTGACCAAACCCCCTCATTTTTTTTTTTTTTCGCCTTCTGCACAAGCTGTAAATCTGGCACCCACCCACAGAGGCTGAGGAACGGGGCTGGATAAACCTCCCCTTAAACGCCCCCAAAAGCCACCTTAAAAAACAAGGAAACCTTAAAAAACAAGGGGGCAGCGGAGGCTACGGCCTCGCTATGAGAATTTTCACGAGCATGAGAAAAAAAAAGCCACATTGCTCCAAAGTCTTTTTTTTTTAAAGCTTGGGAGAGCAAAGCTCGCTGCAAAGTTTGTTTTCTGTTGTGCCCACGTTACCAAGCAGTGCCGGCTGAGGAATGCGTGGCAAGGGGCGCCCGGCCCCTGGGGACGTGTGGGGACAGGTACGGTGACACCACGAGGGCCACCGAGCCCCACGGGCATCTCCTGCAACCCCCCCGGGGCCCCTCCGGGGTTTAGGGCAAGGTTTGCTTCCAGCAACGCTCCGTTCCGGGTCGTCGTGGCAGGCGTGCAGCTAACGAATAAAAATAATGATTTATATATTAAAAAACAAAACAAAAACGAAACAGTTTTTCTAGAGGCTGGGATAACGAAACCCATTCCCCCGGGTTCTCTTCCCCGCGGTGCCAAGGGTGCAGTGCGGTAGGCGGCGGCTCCCAAAGTCCTCCCCGGAAAAGTTCAAACCCTCAAATATTTGGAATTGCTCTCGGAGGGAATTTTATTCGAGAGCCGCTTTCATGGCAGCTGGGAATTACCACTCTGCTCTGCCGTTTCCCAGCTGCTGACCCCGTTCACACGGAGGGGGCCCGGTGGTGGCCGCCCTCCTAGGGGACATCGGGATCGCCCGGATTCGCAGCCCCATTTCCCCTGGTCCCGCTGCATGGGAAAAAAAAAAAGCTGCAGGGCACGGCAGAGGGAAGAAAAATTAACTCCTGCACCCAGCTATGAAGCGTTCCCCTGCTTAGCTCGGAGGCAGTGGGGTTTTTTAAGCCCCTGTGCCCTGGAGAACTGAAAAATGCACCCAGCCACGTTGCTTCCCTGGAGCAAGAGTGGGGCTTGGAGGGTGCGACCCCAAAAACCCAAAGAAATGGGCTGGGAGCAGGTCTGCTCCGCATCCGCCGTGACCCCCCCAAAACCCCCTCATGTGCTTCTAGCTGTTTGCTAGAAAACATCTTGTTCTTTAAACAAACTAAAATAAAGAGAGGAGGTCCTGAGCAAAATTGGTGGGGAGACTGAGCTGGTGACAGGTCCTGCTTGAAGCCTGGAAGCACTGGGAGATGCCACCAAGGGGCTGGGGCCGTTCCTAAAGCGAAACCCCGTAGGCCCCATCACTCTCCCCATTGCCCCTGTAGGGTTACGGGGATGTTCTCCACTCCTCACCTATCTCGGGGCATCTCAGCTGCTCTGCTTGGGCTTCCTGGAGGAAAAGGAGCCCAGGGAGAGGTGTGGGCAGGCGGGATGGGGAGTGGAACACCCCTCAAGGGTGTAGGAAGGGGGACACCCAACCTCAGCCTGCCTCCGTGGCTGCGTCCCCGGGTGGCTGCAGCTGATAACATCAGCCCCCGTGGCCTTTCTTCTCGCCGCTGTCATGCTCGGCAGCCGGCTGTGGAAAAAACACAGCGGCGAGGAGAGGCTTGGAGTGGCAGGTCGGAGCGGGGAAGGAAAGGGCTCGGCAGGGAGGGCCAGGCTGGAGGTCACGCGGGCGTTTCCATTTCGGTGCGCAGCTCCCAAGGGTGCCGCCGGGAAGCGTTTCCTTGCCCAGCCCTCCCTCTGCAGAGATGGGCCCTGCGAAAAAAAAAAAAACAACCACGCGGCCACGAAGGGACAGTATTCGTGCCCAAATACCGAGATGCTTCGTTAAGTCTGTAATTAAGCAGCGCGACGCCAGGGGCTCCGAGCGGCCGGCGGGGTGCTGGGGGTGGCGCTGGCTCCGCGGGTAGCGCCACCCGCGCGGCGAGCCCGGCCGTAAAGAAAGCCATCGGTTGTCTTCAGGTAACGCTTTGGGGTTAAATAAATAAATAAATAAATAAAAATAAGGAGAAAAAGGTCCAGGTAGGTAAACAGAGGCTGCTTAAAAATCGAGGAGTGAGCTTGAGCCCTTCCCTCCGGCCATGCAGCAGGTGTAGGGGATTGAGCTGCTCCTCTTATTATTAATAGGGAAAATAATATTTTTTTTAAAGGGAAAAAAAAAACAGCTGTATGGAGGATTGGTAAGGGTGAAAAGCATCGGTTTGGCTCCTCAGACAGCTCTCCCCGGGGTTGAAAGGCTGCCTCGATGCCATCTTGCCCAGCACAAGCCGTGCGGGCACCCGGTGTCCGCGTCTGTCCCCCCCCCCCTCCTCCGGGCTTTGCGAGGCGCTCGGAGGCAGCGGCGCTGCCAGCTCCCACGTTCCCCGTCTGATTAACTGCGCTGACGTCAAGAGGAAATCGCCGGGAACTATCGCAGAGATGACAGGGGACAGAGCTGCCATCGATCGGGCGCGATACCGCAGCAGGGAGACCCTCGCCGGCAAAAAAAAAAAGAAAGCCTTCGTGTCCCCTCCTTCCCCCCCTCCCACAGCCCCTCTCTGATTCTTCCGAGCCACAAGGAAGGGAAATTGACACACAACCAGCGTAGAGACGAAGGGAAAAGGCTCATTTTAAGCTTAAAAACCTTGCCTTCCAGAAAACCATTTGGATGCGGACCCCGCGCAGCTGCAGCCGGGCTCCCCGACGCAGCCTCGGGCTTGGAAAGCAGGCAGAGGACGGGGTGGGGTAGGGGAGGATAAAGAAGGAAGGGGAGGGGGAGGGAAGGAGAAAAAGGAGCGATATCGCGGCCGCCGAGCTGCGGGAAGAGCCTGTTGGCAGAGTGGTCCAGCGATCAGCTGAAATGCAGACGGTCACGTGCGGAGCCTGTCTGCTCCGCGCCGGGGCCAAGTGCACACGCAGCGCTTCCCCACGCCGCCGGCCCCCGACCCCAAGATTTGGCCCCGCAAGGTGACCCACGGCTCCTCACCGGAGCCGCCTTGCCGAGGGGGATTTCCCAGCTGTATCGTTTTATTTTCTTATATTTTTTTTTTCTCAATTTTCACCCAAGGCACCGTCTCGCAACCAAAGGGATGCTCCGGCATCCACGCGCGCCGCCCCACGGCGCTGCAGCTCCGCCAGGACCGAGCCATCCCAAAAGCTGCCCCCGCCGCGATCCTCCTGCCGTCACATCCCGGCGTGTTTCACCCTAAAACGCCACCTTTACACCCGTTTTTTTTTTACTCGTACAGGAACCAGCAAGAGGCGTTGGGAGGCTCCCAGCAGGAGACGCGTTGCATTGCGCTAGAGTCGGGCAGATACGGTCGGACTAAAAAAAGAACTTGGGGCTTTTATTTATATATTTATTTTTTTCCTTTTTTTTTTTTTGTAAGGCGGATTGCCTTTCACGCCGCCTATATTTATAGGTAGAGTTGTTGAAATTTTAAGGGCTCCTTGCCACAGGAATCCGGGCCCTTCTCGGGTTCGCCAAGCGGCGTAACCGGGTAAAACCGAGCCCTTAATGGGGCGGCGGGTGCCGCTTGCCTCCCTCAGCTTCGGGATCAAATCGGAGGGAAAAACAACCCCAAAAATCCATCCGAGGGTTTTTTTGCGGAGTGTTCAGACTTGCTCACCCCATCCAAGCCTTCCTGAGATGCAAACGGCGATGCTGCACCTCCAGAGGTGGGACAACCCCAACGCCCACGAGCCCCGTGCTCCCAAACCCCCAAACTTGCCATTTTCTTCCCCGACAGCACGCCGCGCTGCTAACCCCCCACGTTTTTGTTATTTTATTTTTTCCCCTTACTGTCACCACAAAACCAGGTCACGCCCCGTCCGGAGGCTAAACCTGCACTTCCCTACGGCGTAATCTATTTAAGCCGAAACCCAAACCGTAATTAAGGTTATTGATAGGAGCCCGTGTTTACTGCCGCCTATTTTAACACCAAGCGCCGCTGGATTTCAAGGCGCCCATTTCCACCGCGCTCGCAAGGGATGATTAAGCTGGAAACGGGCCTAAATGAGGCTTTTTTTAAAAAAAAATGTGATGTATTTATGGGCACAAAGCAAAGAAACGCACTCTGCAGAGGATGCTCCTCGCCACGGACTGGGAGCCGGCGCGTGGTTTTCGGTTATCGAGGCGCATGGGGAAAATAAATGAAATTAAAGCCGTGATAAAGAAAGGAGGGCGGAGGAGCTGACTTCCAGAGGTCCCCTCCCACCAAAAAGCACGCTGTTGTTCCCCGAAAGGTTTCACCTTTTGCCAGAGGAGCCAACGGGGCCGAAAAGCTGGCGGGGCTCCGGTGACACGGCTATTTTGGGCCTCGTGCGAGCGAGCACGAGGATTGCTCCCCCCCTGCCCCGAGGGAGCGCAGGGCATTCCCCAAAGGGTAAAAGTCGCTTCCTCCACCTGCCCCGGTGCCGCCTGTGCCGGTCCCTGCTGGGATCTGATGTCCCCCTCCCCGTGCCAGGGACTTACTTGGCTGATGTACGGGGCTGCTGGCCCAGCCAGCGCCTGGGCTGTTAACTCTGAAGCCTACTGACAACGCTCCTGGGTGTACCCAGGTGTCTGGATGCCGGTGGGCATACAAAGCCCCCAGCTTTACGCACGCCCGGCAGCGTTTCAGCACGCTATCAGCAACGATCCGACCAAAAAAATTATATATATATACATAATCCGACCAAAAATAGCAAATATACCCACAGCGTGCGAGGCTTAGAGCACCGTGCAACGTTGCTAGCCCGCCCGTGCAAGGCTTATTGCACCGTGCAAGGCTCTGAGCACCGTGCGAGCCTTACTGCACTGTGCAAGGCTTATTGCACCGTGCGCCCCCCAAATTTCCAGAACCCCAGCACCGTGCAGCACCCCCCCCTTTAACACCAGCCTCCCACGGTGCAGGGCTCATTGCACCACGCCAGGCTGATTGCACCGTGCAAGCCTTACAGCACCGCGCGGGGCTCATTGCACCGTGCAAACCCCATTGCCCCGTGCCCCCCAACACCCCCCAAAAAATATTCCAGGACGCCCGCACCGTGCACCCCCTCCCACCGCCCCCTCCTGGCTCTCACCGTACCCACAGCGTCTCCCACGCGTGGAACGACCCCGCGCTGCCCCTGTATCCCCCCTCCAACCCCATTTCCCCCCCCTTTAACCCAGTTTCTCCCCATTTAACCCCATTCCCCTCCCTTTAATCCCATTCTCCCACCCTTTAACCCCATTCCACCCCCACCAAACCCCCCTCCCCGTCCTCCCCGCCTCCCGGTTCTCCCTCTACCGACCTGCTCGCCGGCTCCGGCGGCTCCGGCAGCTCCTCCCGGCTCGGCCCCACGCCGTCCTCGCCGCCCCCCGCCCGCACATGCGGCCCCCGCCGGTCCCGGACCCGCTCCCGGTGCCGCTGCCGGTCCCGAGGCCGCCGCCGCCGCCGCTCCGCTCCCGTCCCGCGCGCGCGCCGCCGCCGCCGCTTTGGCCACGCCTCCTCCCGCTTGGCCACGCCCCCCCTCTCCCTGCTCTCGGGCCACGCCTCCGCCTCGTCACGTGGCGGCGGCGAGCCAACGGGGGGCGAGGAGGGAGGGGGCGCGGTTTCGGCGGGGAAGGGGGCGTGGTTATGCGGGTGGGCGTGGTTATGCGTTGCTGGGCGGGGTTTCGAGGGCGGGGCCGGCTGAGAGGAGGGAGGGAGGGAGGCAGGAAGGAAAGGGGGTTCACTAGCCTCGTTTTTCCCTTTTTTCCCTATTTTTCGCATTTATTGCTGATTTCTCATAGCAGGGCGC
Source organism: Heteronetta atricapilla (assembly GCA_011075105.1). Lineage (NCBI taxonomy): Eukaryota > Metazoa > Chordata > Aves > Anseriformes > Anatidae > Heteronetta > Heteronetta atricapilla. The sequence continues at coordinate 155,384,295 of CM021732.1, forward strand.
ATTGTGGAGACGCTGAGGGTGTCGCAGGTGTTGAAGGAGTGGGGTTGTGGCGCTTTTTGGGGGTTCAAAGGCATCGTGCGCAAATAGGAGCTGGAGGTGGATGTCGGGAGAGCCTCCGGCACCCTTCCACTTCAAGGCTGTGTTTTCCCCAAGGGATGTTCAGTCCCTCGAAGGCACTAAATCTGCATCTAGAATGGTCTCATAAGGCTTGGCACTTTTGAGAACCCGCCTTGTTAAAAGGGTCAGGAGGCCACGGCCTCCGCTCGTCCTCCAGCAGAACCTGCAGATGTCTGATACTCAGTGTTCCCATAAGAAAAAAAAAAAAAAGAGGAAAATAAAGACCCTCAATTTCTTTATACATCACACACACAACACAAAATGAGTAAAGAGAAGTCAATTTTGCCAATCTCAATGTAATGAGTCTTTGTATGTGGATAAGTAGAGAAAATGGATCTTTTGCTAAATTTTTGACTTTCTGAATTTCAGAGGACATTAGGGACATTGAGTCCTGGTAAGCTTGAAAACAGGCAGCTGGATAAAAGGGCCATCCACCGGCATGCCGAAATCCTGCCTTTCCCTCTCCAGGGAGAGGCACAGTATCAGCCTAACCTCGATGAGACAGCAGCAAACTCACACCTTGCAGTGGAGCCCTGCAGAAAACAGAAACAAAACCGTGACTTCCTTTGCTGCCAACATTTAGGTTTTGCTCTTTGACTCCCCGCTGTGCTTTCTAAGTGAGAAAATTATCTGCTAATCATGTCAGTTTGTTAAATGAAATACTCGGAGCATGTCTTTTTGGGGTGCTGAAATCAGTCCGGCGGAGCTTAGCAAAAGTTCTGGAGGGCCATAGCTGTGCTGGGGCTGCTGATGTAGGACTGACTAAAAACCCGCTTGCAAATGCCTTCTTTTAAAGCAAAAAACCGAAAGCAAAAAACTGAAAACCACCCAAACACAAAAAGCCCAGGACAAAGAAAAGCAACTTTGCAGCTGCTTTACTTGGTTGGGTGTTTTTGGTGAAATCCTTTCTGGTTGAAGCAGCACGACCCTTTTTCCTTCCCTGGGGCTTCCCAGGTGTGATGGGGAAGTGCTTTAGGCTCTGTGGGAATGTGTTTGTTTTTTCTGTATCCTTTACTGTGTGTGAATGCAAGTAAGTTGATCAGAGGAACACCTTCAGGTCTCCTGGCGAGCCTGAGTCCATCTTCAGCCAAACCCTGCCTCGTTCTCAATAATATTTTTTTAAAAAAAAACAGGCAGAGAGAAATGTTTCCACAATCAGGTCACTGCCTTAAGAGGATCACATAGGCTTCACGTTAGCTGTAATTTCCTGAATTTGAATGGATTTGCAGCACAAATATCGACAATATCCTGTGCGTGGTAGCATCCTTGCGCATGTTTTTTGGCGTAAGGCACTGAAAAGCAAGGTGGAAAGATTGTAACCTCTGTGTGGGTACTAATCCCAGGGGCGGCAGCCATACACCTGCTTTGTCTGAGTTTCTGTAATATTCTTTTTTTCCTATGGTCCTTCCCTATCCCTTCTGTTGTTTCCTTTTCAGCCAAATGCAGCTTTCTTTGAGCCAGGACGCTGTAACACTGAACTGATGGAAAAAATTACTCTCATTTTTGCCACCTGCAGAGTATATTTCTTATAGCTGCTGGAGGAAAGGAGCAGAAAAATGGTAATTCTCATTTGGGAAGGCTGCAGGAGGAACCACTCCACCGGGGTAGGAAGTGAAACATGGATTCCTGGTATGTCGGTGTTAAATGTTTCAACACAGATCGCTCCTTCTTCCCATCCACTAATTAATTAAACCGAACAAGTCCTCCACCGAGTAGAGCAGGTAGTTTTCAGCTCCTTTGGTGGAGCAGTTACCACATCGTGTTCCTCTGGGATTTCAACAGCTGGATGAGGTTTCTGGTTAGCATTCCTGACAGACGTCACGTTCACCTGCAGCCTGGCTTTTTCCAGATTGCACAGCTCCTGGAAGCTGCTGGGCAGTGACTAGTAAATACTTCTTTCTGGGAGAGCTCAGAAAGTTTAGGGAAAAAAAAAAAAGGCAACAGTTCTGATTCAGATTTTTTTTTTTTTTTTAATTAAGTTAGCTTTTCCTCCAGGAGAGGCTGAAAACGGAGCATTTACCTCTTCCTGAAGAGTCACTTAATAGCTGGACCAACACTTGGACTTCACTTGAAGGCACACAATTGAGCTGCATTCAGCACAGGAGCGAAACTGAAGTTCACTCAAACGTGGTAACGCCTTTCTTGTTCCCACACTCATCAAAACCTTGCTTGCATACTTCACAGCTTCCCCGGGTATTAATAGCCTTCAGACCAGAAAGAGCTGGGCCCAAACTGTGAGGTTGTATTTGCATGGATGAGAGATGAGGGAGGCCGTACAGGGGTTATTTCTGAGTAGCAGTAACAGAAAACCATTTGACTTTTATGAGTTGGTGGCTGTCCTGGTGATGCTACGTGCTATGATCCTCAAGCTTTGTCCTTTTTTATTGCTTTGTCCTTTTTTATTGCAGGTGGTGTAGTGACCCTTCGATTTAGAGAGGTTGGTGGGAAACAGCTGGTTGCTCCATCCATACCCCACTCCATATGGCACTTGGAAACCTTGGTGTGTGCTGCAAGAGTCCTGAAATTACCTGCTGCCAGAAATTACCTGCAGCCAACATCACGGACCTATTCCGAGCCTTCGTTCTTCTCATTAAAGGACATAGTTGCATAATTTTCTTTGTGCGATAAGCAGCAGGGCCTACTTTCTGTCTCACACCCAGACATCCAGACTTAGCCAGCCCTAAGGAAAGGACTATTCTGCGTAACCAGCTCTACCTGGGAGTGCAGACACATCCTAAGGGCACGATACTATCGGTGTGGAGGGGAGAGGGTGTGCCCTGGGCATCCGGCAGAGACGAGCTCTGCAGCTGGTGCCGAGACAGCGACTGGAAGAAAGAGAAGAAGATGGAGCTCAGCAATGTCTCTGTGCCTCAAAGGAGTTTCCTCCTTGTTCTGTGAAAAAAAAAAAAAAGAAAAAAAAATAATTAACAGTGCTTCATTTTTTTTTGGTTGGGGTGAATGGGGAGGATTTTCAAAAGACACTTCTGGAAGTTGACTAGGGGAAGGGAACTTGTTCACCTTTGTCTTAACATCGATGGGGAAGTGTCTGTATTACGAGATGAACCCCAAGTAACTCGATTTGGCACCATTCAAAGCCAGCAGAGTCCTGGGACTGTATGTACATGGTGTAGATTCCTGGCCTGGGCTCTAATCCCTTCTCCTACAAGATCTGTAGGATCTTACATGGCTAGGCACATGTTCACCCCTTCGTGGATGCTCTTAGTCTAGATGAAAGCACCATGCTGTGGTTCATGTTAGACCTCTTTGGCAATAGATAAGGTGAAATCTGGAATTTTGGTACAAAAATTGAGCATCTGGAGCAGGATCTGGCCTTCCTGAGGGGGTTTGGCTGTGCTCAGTGAGGGATGTGAAGGAAACTCATGGCTCCTGGGGTAGTGGAGGCAGGGGAGGGATGAATCAGTTTGCAGTTGTGAGTGTGGGAGCTATTTTTCCCTTGCAGAAGTGCCTCCGTGGCAATCCACCACAGGCCTGCACTGTTCCAGGAAAAAAAAAAAAAAAAAAAAAAAAGCAACTGGTTTTTAAGCTTAAACTGGAGAAGTTTCTGCTTTCGGTCCTGGCAGGCCTTGCTTTGATACTGGTGGTGGCAGCAAGGAGACCAGGCCTCCCACAAGCTTCCTTTCAATTTCACAGAAAGTGGGGGCAGGCAGAGGTTAAGGGGCTTTCCCAAGGCCATGTAGGAAATCAGTAGGGCAGTGGGCTGGTCATTAGGACATCCTTTCTCCAGAATATATATATGTATAAAAGGCTGGGCCTGAAGAAGGTTGCGGGACCATCCCACCTCCTCAGGCACTCGGCCTGGCAGCAGGATTATCGCATACTTCCCGTGCCTCCGCTGCCAGAGGTGAATGGGAAGGGGGGTGTGGGGGAAACGAGCCGGTTGCTATTAATTCAGTTGAGCTTGACTGGACATGCACAAGCAATCCGGAGAAGGAAATAATTCTAGTTCTGTCTGGTTCAGCAGAAACTCCACCCACTGAAGCTTTCCGGCAGGAAATCAAGTTACAAACATTACATGATCTGAGCAAATTCTCATACACTGAGCCTACCCTGGGGACAGGACACTTTTGCTGGCTGCTTATTGAGGCTGAAGTTTTAGATATCTTAACCCTTTCTGGAGGAACATCACAGTTTCTTGTGCTGGCCAGGCTGGGGAGTGAGAAGGCAAATGGTTTTGTGATTTTTGGGGTCATGCTTTGGCAGCAAAGAAGTCCCGAAAGCTGTCTTTATGTGGAGAGAAGGGCTGGGAAGTCTTTCTTCTGCTTGCTTTTCCTACTGCAAAATCGAGCTCTGTCAACAATATGTTTCCTGGAACACCCTAAAGATGACCAAAAAACGTGTGGTTTCTGGCACCAGGCTGACCTTGCAAGTGAAACCTCTCAATGGGGAAAGAAACCAAATGGGACTTGGACTGTTTCACACCCATTGTTTTCTATTAGCAGAAGGGCCTGAAAGACAATAGGAGAAAAACTGCCATGGTAAAAATTCGGACACCTACAGCTTCTGTGAAGGGTTAAGATAAATTGCAACCTGCACATTTAAATGATATAACAATCCTTAAGGAAGTAAAACCTTGATGCTTGCTAGCAGCCCTGAGAGTTAAAATGAAAAAGCATAAGGAGGGAGCCTTTCTTTTTGCCTCCTGGGAAGCAGAGAAAGCAGCACAGCTCTTCTTTTCCCCTTTATCCAATTACCAGCAGAGCAGACGAATGTCTGACGGTGAGAAAGGAGGAAAGGTGGGAGCTGCCTGCAGTGACAGCAAGGCTGTTTTTCGCCTGGTAGCCTTTTTGGGAGGAATTGCAGCCTCTCGATGTGATGCTGGAGGGTGGAAGGTGGGGATGACCCCTGCTAGCATTGCTTTCCGCCCGAGTACACCGTGTGCCATGCCTCAGATTTCCTTTTTGTTCACCTAAGGAGCGGAGCATCTCCTGATGAAGGTCACAGCTTTGATCCCCACGGCTTGCTCTCGTGTTTATGGATGGCCATTATTAGTAACAGAGGCTAGTGCCTGCACTTCTCCGTGCCTGCCCTTGGCTGGCTGCAAGGGAGCAGGGGCAGGATAACAAAAGAAAGTATAAATAGAGTCTTTTTAAAAGCCCGTTAAATAGAAATAGACTTTTAGGGAGGAGGGAGAGAGAATGAGGCGTGTTACCATAGTAACTGCCAATGGTTTATTTAAAAAGGGCAAAGAAACAAACACCACAAAAAGGCGAAGCCGAGAGGAGCTGGAGATTTGCAGGAGGAATCTGTCGGGGCGCAGACACCGAGGGGCCAGGTAAGAGCAGCGAGCTTCTGCCAAAGCCGCGCTGAAAAAAACGCATCCAGCTTCACCTTTTGCAAAGCAGTCTGGAAAATGTCACTTTGAAAGGTGTGTTTCCAGTTAGGGTTTTTTTTTTGGGGGGGGGCTGGAGGATGGGGAAATGCATGAGAAGAAATATCAGATGGGTGAGATCATTAGGAGCAAAGGGCCCTTACCTCTGCCCAGCCTGGACCCGCTGGGGGCAAAGCCCAACTCATGCTTTTGGTCAGCTCCATGTTACGGAAATAGAAGAGGATGTTCCCTTTTTATTATTATTATTCCCACAGGTCCAGGACCAAACTCAGCCTTGACATAGGTAGATATGCCAAGTAGGCACTATTGTGATTTTGATCCCCCCATCTGGATCAAAGATTTTAAAGATTTTCTTTTCTCTCTTGCATTTTCACTCTTGTGTTTCTATCTCCAAGGTCACGTTGTTGCAGCAGGCACGAGCGTTCAGGCTTCCTCACTTAGTCCTCCATGCTCCGAGACTTTAAAGAGAGGTCGTAAGAGGCTTTAATCATGGGGTTGGTGACATTTGGTGGTGGAAGAGACCATCTGCAGCAGAAGGAGGTCAGAGCCATGCGGTCACCCCATCCTTCTGGATCTGCTTTTTCCACCTGTGGAGGTGAGGGCCACGTTTTATCCTTTTGTGCCCTGGCTCAGAGGTTTACATTTCTGGGGGTGGGAGTATCTTCATGCTTGCTCCAACAGCACTTATCAAACTGGGAACCTGGACAGAGAGGGCTTTCAGGGGCTCCCACAATGTCTGCTACTAAAACCAGGACCCGAATGTCTTTTTCTGTATGCAGACTGTGCTTTTTACACCACCAACCCTAGAATCACCTTTCTCGCTCATTTTTTATTATTATTATTGTATTTTTTTTTTCTTGCAGCAAAGCTCTCACCAGGTCAGGAGCTGATACAAAAGCTGAAAATACCGGCAGCTGTGGTGGCCAAGGGTGCTGGCTGCCTTCCTTCCCTTATCCTGTCTGCTGTCTCGCTTTCCCCTCAGATGAGTATTTCATAGGTAAAGCAGCTGACTGGAATGATTTTCATTCATTCCCCTGTTGCCCAGGAGGCTGCATCCTGCTTGAAGACCGCCTTGTGCTAAATTCTGCCTATTCACGGGACAGGAAGATGCTTTCTGCCCCAGAGAGCTCATAGCACGAGAAAAGAAACAGCAGATGGAAAAGCAGGTGTGATGGTGCCCAGCAGCACCGCGATGGGACCCTTCCACTCTCAACACTAAAGGCTGGAAGACCAGAAGCAACTCGAAAGTCCCCGCATTTGGTTTGTCTTTTGCTGTTTTGTTTTGAATCTTGTAGTTTCTAAATCAGTGTGAGGATTTCCCAGTGCCTGACTCATGACTTTGAAAACCTCAGGGCTGGTACTACTGAAAGGGCTCAAATGGCAGAGAAGCCACAAAGAGAGAACGAGCTGCCCTGTGAGGCGAGCTCAGAGTTGCGAAAAAAATGCTACTTTCTTCAAAAAAAACCACACCAGCAGCTTTATCAGGGAAAGGGAAACAATTGCAAAGAGCCTCCAGCCTCTCTGCGGACACCACGGGCTTTCCCATCTTATTTGGCTCTGGGACACAACTTAAAACAATACCATCTGTATTCATATAACCGGGAGGGAGACTGTCACACCGAGAGGGTTACAGATCTTTTAAATCCCTGGAGTACAAACTGAAAGCCCCGTTTCTCCCTAGAGCAATCAAAAAAAAAAAAAATTTGGTTTCCTTCTCCGCTCTCTGCTCGTTGTGTGCAGTGCGGCGGTGGTGTGACAGCTCCCGCTGGTCCCCGGGATGAAGCTGGATGCACAGCCTGAAAGGCTGACGGCTCTTTGAGCCCATTAGCACAGGCATGTTGGCCAGGGGATGGGAATGATTTCATCCAGAAAGGGCCTTAGGTTGCCCCACTCAGGCCGATTTTTTGTGCAAAACCAAACCTGCGTGTGGCGCGTTTATTTTTAGCTTTTGAACCATATTCTCTCCTTTTTTTCCCCCAGAGCAAGAGGCAAATCAGCACCCGACAGCTCCCGCTGTCTCTGTTTCCCTGACCCTATGGAGAGTCATCCCATGTGCCCACCCAGGCATGAGAAATTCAGGGTGAGCATTTTCGGAAGGTTTCACACACTCTTTGATGTCTCCTAGCCTGGGAAATCGGTTCCCCTCCTGCTTCCCAGCATGGAAGGTCTCCCTGTGGTATCTGCAAGAGATAACGCTCCCTTTCACTGTCTGAGCTCTGGGCCAGCCTGACTGTTTGCCTCTCCTCTCCAGGGCTGCAGAAGGGACATTTCCCTCCAGATATTGCAGAAGGGCCCTTTTGGAGAGGCTGCTCCGCCTGCAGAGCCGGGCAGTCCGAGCTGCTCCTCTCCATTCTCACAGAGATTGAGTTATGCCAGGCTTTGACCTAAGTGAAACTGCTGACGGTCACAGGGATTTGACTAATCTCCTTAGTTTGCTGTGAAATTTGCTATTCCTTTTAGGGAATAGATTTTTATTTTTTTCATGACTTTTTTTCCCTTCGGGCTAACTCGCAATGTAAAAATAAACCGAAGCCCACGGTGGGAGATTAATTTCCTCCCGAACTCAGGAAGGGCAGGCAGTCAACGCAAGATCCTCCTGGCCCATCCCAGGAGGATGCTGCTCCTGGATTCATTCCTGGAGACAGCTGCTGTCCGACCTTGCCGTAAGACTTCCTTCCCCAGCGCTCTCCTCCTGGCCCTGCTGTAGCCCCCTGGGGTCTGAGTGCAGCCCATGGGCACAGCCCAAGCCTTTTCCTTCCCTTCTTGCTCTGCTGTGCCTCAGATTCCTCTGCAAGCAGCACTTCTGGACGTGGGAAGCTGAAATGATGAGGTCCTCGTTTCTACTCCTCTATGATCTATCTCGTAACGAAGAGGGAAACCTCATCTCCTCAGGGACCCAACCTCCAGGGGCTGATGAATGATTTACCTCCATCCATGTGGCTCGTGGTCCTGTAGGATCCTCCCAGGGGAACCGTGTCCTTTCGGGGGGGGGGGGCGGGGTAGAGGAGAAACCTACTTCTGTGGGTCTCCCCATCACTCCAGCTGCCAGCAAGCTCCTGTCCTCCCTGGAGCACAGGAGGATTTGCACCATATTTGTGATACATCTTTTAGTTAACCAGCATTACCCTGTCTTTTCTGGCTCTCCAATCCTTCCCATCCCAAATGACATTTCAGGGCAGATTCCTTACGTAGTATAAACTCCTCAAACACCCCCGAAACCAGCAGAGCATTGTGCCTTTGCACCTGAAATTCTGCAGAAACAGCAGAGCACCTTCCACATGGAGCTTTGCACGTGGGTCTTTGCAACAAAGAAGCCTCTGTAGGCTCCTTGGTGCCTATAGTTGCTGCACAATGCTGGTATTGCTCAAATAATAAAGGACGGGTTGCTCACACAAATGCCAGAGCTGGGCTCATTTTTGCTGTGCTCCAGGGGTTCCTGTTTCTAGACATTCCCATGAATTAAGCTGAGCAAGCTGGCAGGGGAGGAACGGTCTCTGAATGTTGGCATGAAAAGCCCAACCACAAATTCAACTGTCATTGTCCTCCTGCTTTGAAAGCTTTAAGCCCTTCAATTAAGGAGAAATGACAATACCCAGAGTGGGATTCCTTTGCTCTTAGTTTGGCACCTAAAAGTGAGATGTCTGACTTGAGATGAACTAGTCACCGTCGGCTCCCTTTATTTCCGATGCAGAGGAATAGGAAGAACCAGAGCGTGATTCAGTCCTCAGCAGTATCCGAGAGAGGTCAGATGAATCACAGGCTATAAAAGAAGCCGAAGTCGTGTGGCCAGGCATAAAAGACTGTGCTTTAGGTGCATAAACTTAACAGAGATGAATTCCTCTCCTGTGACTCAAGTGGTCGATCACACGATGCCGTGACAAGCTGACCATGCTGAGTAATGCTGCTCTGATTTCATGACTCGCCTTCATCCCTGACTTTTTTTTTCCTGCCAGTGTGAAGGTGCAGCACGGTGCTATTGACTCATTTCCTAGCTCTCAGTGGCAGGACTGTGCGAGGTATTATCTAGCTGGCCTCTGAGCATGTGCTTGACTTCTGGAGGAGCGATTGTGGCCTTACCTCGTGCTTCCGTCTTGCCGTCCTTCCTGTCCTCCAAGACAAGGCATCTTTGAATTAATAGAAGTGCTAACGGGCAAAATAGCTCAACCCTGTGATGCTGAGAGGTCATGATGTGATGCTTGAGAGCTCGTGCTGACCAGGGAAGCTGGAGAAGGGGGCTTGGGAGAGGAGCAAGGAGGTGAATGCAGTAGGGATAAATCTGTGAATTTGAGTCCTTTCAAAGACAGAAATCATCTAGCACAAGGTAATGAGAAAATCCTAGAATCAGGGGAAACAGGGCTGAAAGGTAGACTTGTAGAGATTGTGTAATCTATCCCGGCACAAGAGGCCGTGTCCAAGAGTCTGGTCTATTCTATTCTATTCTATTCTATTCTATTCTATTCTATTCTATTC
>CM021732.1:155394241-155578986 GCA_011075105.1 Heteronetta atricapilla
TCTATTCTATTCTATTCTATTCTATTCTATTCTATTCTATTCTATTCTATTCTATTCTATTCTATTCTATTCCATTCCATTCCATTCCATTCCATTCCATTGTATTCTATTCTGCTCTGCTCTGCTCTGCTCTGCTCTGCTCTATCACAGAATTTTCCAGGTTGGAAGAGACCTCAAGGTCATCGAGTCCAACCTCCAACCTAACGCTAACAGCCCACCACTAAACCATATCCCTAAGCTGTACATCTAAGCGTCTTTTGAAGACTTCCAGGGATGGTGACTCCACCACTTCCCTGGGCAGCCTGTTCCAGTGCCTCACAACCCTTTCAGTGAAGAAGTTCTTCCTAACATCTAACCTAAAACTCCCCTGGCTCAACTTAAACCCATTCCCCCTCGTCCTGTCACCAGGCACGTGGGAGAACAGGCCAACCCCCACCTCGCTACAGCCTCCCTTGAGGTACCTAAAAAGAGCGATAAGGTCACCCCTGAGCCTCCTCTTCTCCAGGCTGAACAAGCCCAGCTCCCTCAGCCGCTCCTCATAGGACTTGTTCTCCAGGCCCCTCACCAGCTTCGTCGCCCTTCTCTGCACCCGCTCAAGCACCTCGATGTCCTTCTTGTAGCGAGGGGCCCAAAACTGAACACAGTACTCGAGGTGCGGCCTCACCAGAGCTGAGTACAGGGGGACGATCACCTCCCTAGCCCTGCTGGTCACGCTGTTTCTTATACAAGCCAGGATGCCGTTGGCCTTCTTGGCCACCTGAGCACACTGCTGGCTCATATTCAGCCGACTATCCACCAGCACTCCCAGGTCCTTCTCTGCCTGGCAGCTTTCCAACCATTCCTCTCCCAGCCTGTAGCTCTGCTTGGGGTTATTGCGCCCCAGGTGCAGGACCCGACACTTGGCCTTGTTAAACTTCATGCAGTTGACCTCAGCCCATCGGTGCAGCCTATCCAGATCCTCCTGCAGAGCCTTCCTACCCTCAAGCAGATCGACACACGCACCTAACTTGGTGTCATCTGCAAAATGATGATTTTGCTAGCAGGCTGTGGAGATTTTCTTGCGTTTTTCCTGGATCTGTGTCCAGTGGTTCACATGGTTTATTGTGCAACGAGCAGCATTAAGGCTGGGGATTTTCTTCTCCCAGTGCATTACTAGAAATTTTTCGAAAGCTTTCACTAGAATTCCCTGGCTAGGTTATCCCTAGAAATTTCCAGCTGGGAAATGGGATTAATAAGCAGTCGGGTCCTCCTCCTCTGAACCTCAAGGGCATGTTATTGACGCCACACTGCCCTAGGACTCTCCTTCACTACTGGGAATCTGTTTCTTGTTCCCTGTGATATGTGACAGTTGTCTGAATTTGAGAGCTGAAATAGATGTGCTAGACTGTGACGGGGAAATGTGCCTTGGGCAGGGCAGATGGGAGGGAGCCAGCAGGGAGCAGAGTCAGAGGACGGCTCGTGGCCACGTCTCTACCTTTCTTGCTTCTTTTAACAGGCAGGGAGGGAGGGCCATGCTGGTGCTGGCACTCTTAATGCCAATGTTAAAGCATCTGAGATGCACCCGAGCTGCTTTGCCCATGGTCTGGGCCAGATCCTGCCCAGAAGCCCTCAAGTCATCTGGCTTTGAGTGCTCAGTGCTGCGACAGGGCTTGCTGGACTAAAATGCTGCTACTCCCATCCCCTTGGAGAGGCCCTTAAAAAAAAAAAAAAAAAGACTTGTTTCTTTTGCAAAGCCTGAGAGACCTTGAATACTTTAAATCACATTAGTTATTCATACAGCAGTAATTAAATAACGCCGAATGCTCCAGAGGGATGTGCTCAGTAGCTCCATGACCTTACTGCCAGAAGCTGTCCCCTCCTTTCTGTGTGTGAACACCCGAGGGTGTTGCTCCAATTAACCTCTGAGCTCCTGAACAGATCCCCGTAATCCTAAAAAGATTTTCCTGCCAGTCTGGTGGAGGCTTATGGGAAGGAGCAGTGCCTCGAGTTGGTTGGGGTGGGAACAAGTCCTTTCCATTTCCTCATTCCTCGTAGCTTCGAGGTATTGCGTGTTTGGTCTAAGCCTCCCTTGTGCAGTGCCTTAGCCCGTGGTGATGGCTGAACTTTATTCTGACATACGAGGGGTGAGAGGAGCATTATTCATCCCCACATGCCGTGCCTGCTCTGGGCACACCTTGTTTGGTTAGTGGGTGATGAAGGTAAGTGTCAGGGAAGGGATTTTGGTTTTTGGAGGTTAGGGTCAGCCTCGCCTGAACTGTTCTGCGGTTTCACTTCAGTCACCTGCAATGCTCCGCGCTCCTGGGGTGCTGAGACACCGAGTGCATTAAGAAGTCAAGCACTTTTACTCCGTCTCATGGTAGACAGCTAAAGGATTGAGGTTCTCTGGATGTCTGGTTCCCGTGTCCAGGTGCTCTGGAGTCCACAGGCTGTGGGCATCGAAATCCTGCTCCCAATGTCCTTGTCCCACACCACTGCAATTTGCTTGGCTATTGCTGGGGCTGCTTTGGTGTTTGAGAGCGAGCAGGATTTGGCCTGCAGGGAAAGCAGAGAAAACCACCTCCACCTGAAGGCGTCAGGCCGGGTGGAGGAATTAATCTGGCAGGAGAATTGCCCTGGCGGGTCAGGCAGAGAGGCGCATGGAGAGGTTTGGATCGGTTCAGACCATGCTCTTGTGTGTTTGCGTCTCCCCTCAGTTCCCACGCCTCTGCACTTCCTTGTTTAGCCCAGGCCCGGAAGCAAAACTGCTGAAATGCGAGGAGGAAAGTCATTCTCATGGTGTTTCCAGCTCAACCCGAACCAGGAGGGAGAGAGGAAATCCCATGAGAAAGCCTCGCAGATTGCCAGCCCGCTCCCGCTCGGGGCCGCGGAGCTCTCCTGGTGTCTCCTCTGAGCCCCTGGGGCCCGGGTTCTTGCAGTGCTTCCAGGAGCATGGAAATCCCACAGCACCAGAGTGACAACGATACTGGGGGCCAGAAGCTTCCAGCAGTCCCATGGAGCTTCGCTTTTCTCTGCCTCTGCCTGGAGATGGAGAGGAGCGGTGGGTTTGCTGCTTGTTCCCACCATGGATGAAGATGATGAGGGTGGCTTCTGCAAGCCAGAGGTCTTCCTATTGATGGCCAGGGGAGATGGAGCTTCTTGTTTCAGGCACTTCATGCTCAGGTGGGATGTTCAGGAGATAACCAGGGATTTAGAGTGGGAAATCAAGCTCAGAATGAGCAGTAGCACCGGTAACACCAGCATGCTCAGGCAGCTCCACATTTCCTCTGGTGAGGCATGAGATCCACAAGGGAAAGTGGTCAGATTTGGGCACTGCTGTAGCCCCTCCCAACACGGTGATGCCCCATCAGTTGCAGATGCCCCATCAGCTCTATGATGCAGATGAGGTCACCGGACTGCATGGGAGAGGAAGGTGTCAGGAGTTAGGATGGATGCTGCAGCCAGGCATCACCAAAAATCACACTGGGAGGTGGTGGAAGCAAGAAACACCTCCTGGTACCTGGCTGCAGCCTGCTGATGCCATGAGAGATCTGCTCCAGGCATCGCTCCCCCACCTAACACAACCCTGGTCCCATTCATATCAATGTCCCCCCCCAACAGAAGGCTGTGCCTTCTTAACAGACCATGTTAAAATGAAAAGCATTTCCTCAAGTATTTGCCTTTACATTTATCAGCCCTTGCTGCCGCCGAGCAATGGCGGTAATTAGGAGTTTGCTGCGTCCCCAGCTTTTGTTCCGCAGCGCAGCCGATGCAGCAGCAATTAATCTCCCGGCAAGCACAGAGGAGGTGAATACGGCAGCGCTGGGGCCAGAGATAATCTTGGGATAATTTATAATTGCAAAGCCATGCCCAGAGTGGGAGAGACCTCTGGGAGTTGCTTTGCTTTTCAGTTCAGAGAGGAAGCTGACTGACAGAGGGCTGGTGCTGGCCAGCTTATTTGTCCCGTCGTTTGCATTGGAACCCTTCCATCTTCTGGCACCGAGGGCTTTGGGATGGATTTTGTCTCCTTTCAGAAGAGCTGAGCAGCCTGAAGCAGGTCTCGGCTGAAGGGTGGGTGGAACGCAAGCTCTGATTCCTCCCTGTCGTGACTGAGAGTAACTTGCCACCAAAGCAAAAAAAAAAAAAAAAAAGAAATAAAAAGAAATAAAGAAAAAAGAAACACCCAAGGAGATGGGTTCATGCTTGCTATCTTACAGATCCTTAAAGAAGCTCCAGAAGTGATGCTCTGCCTCTATTTTTTTTTGTCATATAAGGACCCTAGGGAGCCAGCTTTTAAATGTCGGTGCTTCAGCTGAGTGTGTTTGAAATCCCCCTGAGACCCTAGATCACCGACGGGGAGATGGTGGCACCCACAGCTCCTCTACTGCACTCGTACATCCCCTGCACCTCTGCCCAGCCTTTGTTTCCCTCCCAGGGGGACTGGGGTATGAGCTTGGCTTGGAACCACTGAAGAAATCCCAGGTTCCTGGTTCTCCAGCAAGGACACAAGATATTCCCACTGTGGATGAAGCACCGCAACCTATTCCCACTGCTTTTTCCCTCCCTGGGGGCTGACTTTGCAAGCACCAATGGAAATCTCTGGAGGTAGATAGGAAACTTCTGGTAATCCTCATGCAACTTTCCTTAACCTCCACAAGAAGTGCTTTTTCTGTTTCACACCTCCTAGTCTGGTGCTAACCACTGGGTGGTCTTGGGCGAACGGACAATGTCCATAGGCATCCGCTTAGCCTTGTTCCTTATTTTGCTTAAATGTTTTAATTGTTGGGGAAGTGGGGTTTCAAGAGCATATTGGGGGGGGAGTGTGGGAAAGAGGAGGGTGTTTTGCTGGCAGTCATCATGACCCATCACATCTGAGAGCCCCAATTCTGCCTAGGGGCTGACCAAGTCCTGAGCTTGAAGGCAGGATTTGGCTCACGTGCTTTCCCTTTGGGACCTGGAAAACCTTCATCAGATGGGAATCCATTGTACAGGTGTGAAATGAATTATCTGTTCCATTTCCCTGAAATAGATAAGCATCACTGGCTATTTTTGAAGCTGTAGATGAAGACGTTTAGACAATGTTATGGGCCAGAGCCAAAACTACGTGAGCCAGTGGTGAAGCTTGTGATGTGTTGTGTGCTTAAGGTTAAGGTTTTCCTAGGGTCTGATGGGCTGGGGTTAGGAACAAGACCCCAGCACTCTCTGAGGGCAGTGCTAATATTTAGCATAGAATCAAAAAGGATTTGGGGCAGGTTTTTCTGAGTAATGGGGCAGTTTCATGCTGAGGATGAGGGATGGTGAGGCACAGTGCCATTAAGATGAGGTGTACAAGCACAGTAAAATGAGATTAACAGAGACAGCAGGGGAAAGAGTAGGAAACATAGCTCTACAAAGAAGCAAGAAGCTGGGACAGGCAATCAAGTGACCTCCTTACAAATAAATGGTAGGCACCAAAGAGATGGGTCTGGTCAAGAAGAAACTTTGACATCCATCAAATTCTCTTTGTGAGAGTCCTCCTGGAAAGAAGAGAAGAAGCAGATGCCATGTGCCTTGGATTTAGCAGGGCTTTCATCCCTGATTTTCTCCTAAACCATCCAAAATGGATGGCTCAGATGCTTGTTGACATGGCCTCCAAGAGGGGAAGGGGAAGGTGAGCGTGGCTTTGCAGGGTGGATGAACTAAGAGAGGAGACTTATTTGATCTGCAGGATGTGAGGAAGACTGTGAATGGCACTGGAGGATGAAGCTGGGATGTAGGGTGGCTTCAATTCGGGGGAGTAATGGCCAAAAAAAAGTAGAGTGAGCTTCAGCCAGGAGAGACGCGGGGTGGAATAAGGCAGCAGCAGCTGCACAAATACAGAATGGGGAACAACCGGTTTGGGCAATGGGTTACCAGGCGAATGTGAGTCAGGAAATCCACCCTCTTCTAGAGGGAGCAGAATGCATGCTGAGAGGTGTAAACAAGCACATTGCCCGGCCTGAAAGTCAAAGTTACGTGCTTGGAAGTGGGGCAGTGCATTTCTGTCACCGTGCTCCAAGTCGGGAAAAGAATGATAGAAAGACTTGGGAAATCTAACGTAGGAGGAAAAGTTTGAAGAACTGGGGTTTTTAGCTAAGGAGGAGAAGCCCAGTCCCCCTGGGTTATCACAGAGGTCTTCGTGATGTAAAAATTCACTGTGATAGAAAAAGAAATGTTGGCACAGTCTGCTGAATTTCTCTTACAAATACATCCTGAATTCTCCCGAGATTAAATACGGCTCAGTTAATAGGAGAGGCCATTCTTCTGGGAACCAGCATCACATACAGATAATTAATGATTACAGACGCTGCAGGATGTGAGAGCCTGAGCAAAGTTTTTGACTGCGAGGTGCTCCAGCAACTCTTAACTCACTGTAGACATCTGGGATTTGATAAAGCCGTTGCCAAAAAGGACTGCGGAGAAGTACTAATTATATAGACTACAGTGCAGCAACGATGCCAGTATAACTCTTATTCCTGCCTATATTCAGTATGATATCCATTGTCAGCTGAAATCTCTTGGGAACTTTGGTCTTTTCTTTTTATTGAGCCTGGCTGTTTAATGGCTATTAAAACCGAGCGTTATTATTCATTCTGAAATAGCATGTCCAGCAAATGAAGTTATATTTTTCTTTCGCTCTTAAATCCAGTCTGCTACAGATTAATTTGCAGTTCCTAATGGCTCGAGCAGCATGAGGTAATATTTCAGGAGGTGGGTTGTTTTTCTGCCTGTCTGTGCCCCTGCAGATGTGAACAGATAAATCAGGGTGTGGAGTATCTGTCCTCGCTCAACAAGTCAAATGGTGAGGACAGGGAGTGCTTCTCCAGCAAATGTTGAACCATATTTCCCTTTAGATATGATGAGGGCATGGGCTTCGTGGTCTTCAGGGTTGAAAGCAAGGCTATGGTCTTCACCAAGGGTGCAACCAAGGCCATGCTTTTCACCAAGGATGAAACGAAGGCCACTCAGAGCTGCCAGCAGGAGGTCCTGCAGTCTCAGGAGCAATGTGAAATGCTCACTGTGTCATGGACCTGCTGCCCAAATCCTCCTCAGGAGGTGTCAGAAAGGAGATCCCCATGGTGCCTGGCCCCAGGAGCTCTTTGCCAGTCCCAGATAGGTTGATTAGCATGTCCAGTGCCCTCTGATCAAGCAGGAGCATCTTCAAGACCACTGCCCAAGACTTTGATAGCCTCAATGGGCAAGAGGCACCTCGGGGCTGGTGGCTGTGGCAGCAGATCCCTCAGCTGCTCAGTCTGCTCTGCTGCCAGCCCTTCAAACACTGGGAGAACCACATAAGACAACAACCCCCAGGTGAGTAAACAGGAACGCAACAAATAAATGGCATATCCAAATCAGATTGATTTTAAGACAAATAAATACCAGTTTTCTGGGCTGTGAGATGTTTTGTTTAATTTACAAGGGTCTGCCCTCAGCTGTCAGGGCTCTGGTGTCCGAACAAAGCCACCCTGCACAAACAGCAGATGTGGGTGAAAGAACAATGAATTTCCCAGGTGCTTTTCTCTCCTTTTGCTGGCAGCCTTCACCCTCTGAGCTACTCTGAGATAAAACAGTGAGGAGAAAAGGATTCAGCCCCTCCTGCCTCTCACAAGGCTCTGTGAAGCAGCAGCGCAGTGCTCTGGCTTTTGTTTGCTGGTGGCGCTGGAGAGGAGCTGACAGAGCCTTGGCCTCTTCCTCTTCCTCCTCTTCCTCCTCCTCCTGCTCTTCATCCCCAGGAGCTGGGACTTCCTGTGGTTTGGCAGGAGTTCTGTAAACACGCTCCCTAAAGTGCCTCCCCCTGCCCTGCCACCACCGCAAGCCCTTGCAAGAGAGGAGACACTGCTGCCAGGAACGTGGAAGGGGATTTCCATGAGGTCGGCCTCCTTCGGTTCTCTGCAGGGCTGGAGGATGTCAGGATTCCTCCCACCAGCCCCAGACGATGCTGGAAGATGTCCCATTTCACCCGGTGTCGGGTTGGGACAGCACCCAAACAACACAGGGGGTGTTCAGCTGGCTCCGGCCTGGTTTTGGAGAGCACCCCACTTGCCACACAAAAGAGGGGTGAGCCCTGTGTCCTCACTGGCCATGGTCCCATCCCTGGCACAGCTGACACCTATACAGTTTCCTGCTCTTCTTGCTGAATTTGAGGTGCCTTCCAGTGGGGTCCTGTCTCCAAACCCTTCAGTCCCCATCAAAGGGTGCCCAAGCATGAGCAGTGCCAGCTCACAGACTTCACAGGGAGTTAAATATCTGGGCTGTGGACCATTTTGTGAGCCAAAATCCCATTTCTGATGGGTAATGGCCACATACATCCCGCTGCACCCCAAGGCTTAGGGCCGTGGCTTGAGGCAGTGAGATATCCCTCTCCCATCCCTCCTCTTCCCCCTCGAGGTGTCAGTTCCTGGGCTGTAAGCACGTCTGGTGTCGGGACCATCTCCAGGTGCCTGGACCACTTCCCGAGGGCCACCCCAACCTGAATCACCCAACGGTCAGACCTCAGATTTTGGGGACAAAAAGGGGTTTTCCATGTCTTGCCAATGTGGGGACCAGGGCAGGGGGACAGGCAGTAAATGCAGTGCATGGGTGACATCTAATGTCCTACTGGGGTAACACAGGCTGCTTGTTCCAAGCTTAATCCTACTAATTGCAGGGGCTTCAGTGTGAGAGGAAGGATCGGGCCCATCTGGCTCTGAAGGAACACATTTTTCCAGGGGAAAGGAGAATATTCACAACATTTCGCTTCCAGCTTTGCACCGTGGAGTCGAGACACTGGTCTGCCCTGCACTGCTGCCATCCTGCTGGGATCTGCCCCAAATTCCCCTGCCAGGGGACAAATTGCAAGGGGGGACCCTCTCCCCCCCTTGGTGGACACCTGCAGTGAGGATCAAGCTGCCCTTTCCTCCACAACTGCCCCATCTCCCCATGCCCACAAGCCCTGTGTCCCACAACCATAATTAGCTAATTTTTCATCAATACTAATTCATCAGTGGTAATTTTTCCCTGTCAGAAGACAAGAAACTTGCTTTTAAATCAGGGGAATCTTATTTCTTAGGGAGGGTGGGTTTGAACGGCTCACCCATCTCCAGAACATTTTGGGGGATAGGAAGTGACTTTGAAAGTTTTGCTTCAAATTGTGGTTTGAGGTCTGTAAAAGACTTTGCACTTAAGAAGTTCGGTCAATTTGTATTTTGAAATAAACCGTTTTTAAAGCATTGAAAGGGAAAAATCAGGACTGAATATGTTTTGCTTGGCAAGACCCACTTTTCAAATACTAATACTAATATTTGATGTTTTGCTTTGCACACAAATATTTTAATTTTTGCTTTGCTTTCTGAGAGTCTGTGTGTGTCTATGCACATATACGTGTAGGGGTACTTTAAAAAACTCTTGCAAAACACAAAGGAACTGGGAAGGAGGACTCCTTCACTACTACTTTGGAAGAGATCTATGTTTAGGACTACTCCCATCTCCCTGCTTCGTTAGGTCATCACAAATAGAAGCTAATCAGCAAGACTATTTCTCCCCACTTTTCTATTATGAGAAAGCAATTAAATGAGAGTTGTGGTTCCTGGTATACACTTAGCCTGACCGTGGCTATTTCTCCTCCCAGCGTGAAGAAAGCCTCTAGGTCTGCAGGCTCTGGGGGTGTTAGGCTCTTGGGGGATGCTCTCTCTGCCCATCTCTGGCACATCCTTCAGGAAAGGGAGGGATGAGACTGCTCCAGGGGTACAGCTCCAGACGGCCCTGCTGCTACTGGTATGATCTACTAGGGTAGATTTGAAGGAAAAGGTCAGAAAACTAAAGGATGGAGACAGACATCTCAGCCTTGGCCCTTTATCAACCAAAATAACAGGAATAACAAGAGTATTTGGCTCATCCCTAACGTGTCATGCTGTGTGGGGGCTGAACCCTCCGCTTTCCTGGAGTGCTAAATTAATTTACTGGTGTTTATATTTGCAGAAACTGTTTCAGAGCCTTGGGGAGCCACTTACAGCCCCATCAGTGGCTTACTGAACCCAGGAAAACATGCGCCATTAGGACCAAAGCAAACCCCAACTGTTCCTCTCCTGCCTAATGATAGCAATTAGCGCTTGATGACACTCTGCAAACATTAGTTAATTATTCCTCCGAGCTTCCTCTGGGAGGAGAGATGTTATTTTTAGGATGTTTTACACAGAGGGAAACTGAGGCAGAAGAACTGAGGAAGGCACAGAGATGGGGACAGAGGCCAGCACTGTGGCTGCAGTCCTGGACATGCCCCCTGCTTCTCTGTTTGCCCTAAGTGCATCAAAACACATATTTCCTAGTGCCATAAGACTTGTTTGGATAGGAAACAGCATTTTTTTTTTTTTTTTTCAAAAGGGGCATTTGCCTTAACCCACCAAGCAAAACATTTATTTATTTATTTATTTTTACCTCCAAATTGGCCATTTTTGGAGAACGAAAATCAAGGATATTTTTGGCTTTCCTGTTTTATGCTTCTTCCCTCTCTCTCTCTCATTCCGCCTTTTCAGGGCAGAACTGAAGAAATTGAGGAAAGCAGAAAATTTAAGATGTCGCAATGCATGCCCCAAAAGAAAGGAGGGCTAAAATCCCTTCATGTGCAGAAATCAGCTAAGAAACTTCTCAACTCCTCCCTGATGGTGTTTAAGTAGCTCCAGTATTTTACATGGCATGATTATTATTATTTTTTTCCAAGTCAGTCATTTATTACATTTATTCTATTTCTATCTATCTATCTATCTATCTATCTATCTATCTATTTGCTTATCTACTTGCTTATTTATTTGCTTATTTATTTGTTTATTTTCACTGGAGTTTTACTGTCTTGTGAAATCCCTTAGTTGCAGGAGAGGACAGATATTCAGTAGATTTGTCTAGATAGGTGAAAGAAATATACATAATCCCACTTCATAAAGATGCCAGGCACAACACTGGTGTCAAGTCATGTAATTTTATTGTTAGTTTTGCAATATTTGAGGTTTTCCCTGCTATACCTAGCTCCTGGGACCCTCTCACATATGATATTCTCAGGTTTCATGATCAAAAAGTGAATGCTGGCTGGGAAACACAAGCTGGGAATACAGCCGAAAGATGCCAAGGTTGTTGCTGCTGCTGCTGTTATTATTATTCATAAATGTCAAAGTCTCTTGCGGGTTTTGAAGCCAGGCATTTGAGTTTTAAGGGCTGACTCAGGATTTTTCAGTGTCTGGAATTGGCTGCAAGTGCCTCTGAGTGCCAGCCACCCCTGTGGGAGCTGTCAGTACAGCTTGCTCCAAGTGTGGGTACTACTTTCTATCAGTTCATTTCTTCATTTCTTCAGCTGTAGGCTGGTAAACAGGACATTGCTAATCCTTAATAAACTATCTAAAGCCGAGGGTTCATATAATCAGCTGTAAAATTTCCACTGACCTGGGTTTGCTTACAAAACACTTAAATAAGGGTACGCCTTCTTTCAAAAATGTAACAAATTTTCTGTTATAAGTTTGTCATATAATTAACAGGCTACGGCATTTTGCTGAAATTATTATACATGTGACACTCCCCCTCAGGCAAATATGCTTAGGATTCAGCATAGATATATCTGAAAAAGTGCCCTCTCCTTTCTGTGATCTCTGTATCTCTGGTGCATAGCTACAAGCCCAAACCCTTGAATCAAACATCTGCCTCCACCAGGATAATCAAGGCCAAGCAGGGAGCCAACTGTTTAATTTTCTTTCCAAGTGACCCATCTCTTTCCAGTGTGCTCTGGAAATCCCTCAGATCTGAAAGCCTCTGTGGTGCATCCCCAGATTGTGATCTAAATCCTGAATCTTTGAAGATTTGACCCCATGGGGTGCTGGGAGACTCCTGTTAGCATGGTTCAGACCCCAGGGGAAGGCTGTGCAGATGCAGAGCTCTCCCCATGGAAAGCGGTCACATCTTTGGCTTCTCAAGAGACGGTGCTTCCCTTGCCTTGAAAACATCCTGCCTCCTTTGCTCCTCTGCCTTCTGCACCCTGTAAAGTTTCCAGCTGGATTTGGGATTATTTTTGCCAGGGCTTGCCTGGGAAGTGGCTGCGACCTGAGCCATCAGTCACCACCACCACTTTCCTTCTCTCCAGGGGGGATATGAGGAAAATATTACTTTTCTGCCTCAATTGTTGCTGTTATTGATTTATTTTATGGTAAATAGTGGTTATAAGTATCCAGGCTGTCATTATTTATGTGGGCAACTATGTCTGTAAGAAATTTAACCATTTGATGGCTTGCACAGGAATTCAGTTGGGCCACTTTCTGCACTGTGATGCTCTTTACCTCCAAGAAACTGCATTTCTCCCAAGGAAATCTCCCCTAGAAAATGTTTTAATCTCACAAAAGCTCTTCACATTTCCATAAAGGAGGAGAAGAGCACCCTCTTTCTGGGTGATTTGGGCTTCTTGCCATTTGCTGCTCTTCTTAGCTCTATAATGAGACTTGGTGCTGTCTCTACCATGATGTGCTGCTGAAGGTGCCCACCAGGGACTGTACTCATTCAGGAGTTTGAGAACAGAAAATACTAAATGTGAGCACCCCTGAATGTTTGCAATTAAATTTGATTTTTTGTCTAAAGCCTTGGAATTGCTTTCACATAGCGTTTATCTCACACCCCATCTGAGCCTCCCTTTACAGGACAAACCATCTCCGAGCAGAATTACAGCAAAAGGACCAGAATTTTAAATCAGAAGATGACTTTGAACATCTGAATCTACCCATGGGAAGGACCAAAGGGGGGCCAGGTGTTGATCACGTGCCAACTGGTGGCCACCAGGGTTGGTAGAGGTTGGTTGGCACAACACAGCTTGGTAGATACTCCGGCCCCACTCTTGACCAGATCTTGGATTAAATTCATTGAGAAGATTTGAATTGTTATCCGAGGGATGATAGCCAGTTCTCCAACCCTCTCCAGTGCTCAAGGATCCCATTAGTGGAGCTGTGTTGGAGGGAGGAATGAATAGTGATAATTCAGTTATGTGCTTATCAGGTTTCTTCAAGCTCATTTCCTTCCAGCCTCTAACTAGAGAGAAGCTGAACTCCTATTTGAAATGTTGTTTTGTGAAATTATTCTGCAATTCAGTGCCTTTCTTTTTTTCTTCCTTCACTGCTCTAATTGCATTCCTATTTTGACTGCGTTATGTTTATAGATAATTTAATGATGTTGACTTGATAGTTTATGGATTTGAGCTCTTCTTTGTTCATCTTTTTGAAGAATAATGACTGAAATACCTGCTTTTCTTACTGCAAAAGCAACTTGTCTGTATGTCTGTTCAAGGTGGAATGGCCTTTATAGCTTTTATTTATTTGTCATGCTTATTTGGGTTTAGAGATAATCGTTATACACAATCTACCCAGTTCTTCCTCCACTACTTATTAATTTTGTCAATAGGTTTCTTACCAGCAGCTGAATGTAGATCAGAATTCCCTGGGGCATTTTTTTTTTCTTTTTTTTTAATTAACTCTGAGAAATAAGAGCCAGGCCCTTGATATGGAAATCCAGGTATCTTGTTAATGATAAGGATACCTGTCAAAGGAATAATTTCCCTATTTATTCCAGATGGAAGGTGACCCTAACAAGTAAGGGAAAAGGAAAGGGAAAAGGAAAGGGAAAGTGAAAGGGAAAGGAAAAGGAAAAATCATCAATTCATTTTTCCAATCTCTCTCATAACCTGTGCAGCTGAGATCTGTTCATTTCTGCTCTTGCAAAGGAGGAGATTGAAGGATGGAGATAGCAAAGTGGTGGTGGGCACAGGGTAGTAAGACAGGGCTTTGGCTACCAACTGTGAATGCCAGAGCTTAATTTCCAGTCTTATTTCTGGAGTGAGTCTGCAAACTGCTTTTTATCTCTGTGTCCCTGTTTTGGAGGTGCAGCAGGGGGTGATTTCAGCTTGTTGCTGGAGGTGAACCACAGCCTGGGGCCATCCTTGCCTGGCTGCAGGAGAAGCAAGATCAGCAGCAGAGCAGGTTCAGGGATTCAGCAGTTCCAGCTGGAAGGGGGACAGACTTTCACAAGCGAGCCCTGGCTTCGTGCCCAGCAGTGGGGCTGGGTGGACGTCAGCAGTTTTGGTTCAGGGAGGAAGGTCGTGTGAAAATTCATCTCGGGTCTGCCCACCCTTGTGCTCACTGCTGCTTGTGGCTGGACTTGAGGAGCTGGAGCTTTGCCCATGTGGTGCCTGGAATTTACCTCATGGGCTCCCTGCTCCTGCAGCCAGACCTGCGGATTGAGGAGTTTTACCATCACTTACTCCACTGAAAACGGGGTGACCTGTTCTTAGGGTGCACCCCTTGATGGAAACCTCTGGGCTGCATGTGTAGATGGTGTGTTGGTTTATGCCACCACTCATTTCCTAAAGCCTGTTTTCTAAGCCAGAGAGTTTTGCTGCTAGCCCAGAAGCCACAGGCATCTTTGCCTTGTTAAAGTGTGGTGTTGGTTATAGTTTGGTGTATTTATGGGATGTAGAAAGGCACAATGCTTGCACATTGGGTTCAATGAGCAGCTAAAGGGATGCTTGCTGAAGGTGCTCTGTGGTTGCCAAACTCCTTGGACGTGTACAAGAGGAGAGGCATGACAGGAGAAGTGTGCAGACATCCACCATCCCTGGGCGGGTTCTGGATGCCCAGCAGTACGGACCCCTGCCCTTCTCTGAGATAAAGGTGGGGAGCAGAGTAGAAACATCTCTTTCCACTGTGATAATTAATTTTGTGTTTTATTACCTTGCTACCCCCAGTTTGTTGCACAGTAAAAGGGAGTGTATTCTCCTTTTCTTCCTTTAATTAGCCAGATTAGTTTTATTTACCAACTAAACCTTTTCCAATAAAAATATACAAAAATACAGAATAACAAAGGTACTTTTGAAGAGGCTGAAGCTGCATGATGATATGCAAGAAACTTAAGCCCAGCTGTGCTATAAAAGGGCAGGGGGGGACCAAATTTATGCAGGATGGCACTGCCCAGAGACCTTGTGCTGGTCGTGTGTCCAGTCCAACCACATCTGGGAAGGGGTAAGGAGTAAGAGGGGAGACCCTGGTACATGGTGCTCAGGCTTGGCAGAGAGGCTGCTCCTTCAAAATGTTCTGCAATGGGTTAAAATAGCAGCAAGAATAATAAGGAATTTCCTAGCAGTGATGGAGATGGGGGCACTGGAAATAGTGCCCAAGCCCACACACTGGCCAGGGAAAGGTATTTAGGAGAGAACACCCGTGGTGTGTGTCCCTGTCTCCCCTTCCTTTCCTGTGCAGTGGCTTTTTTTTGTGGTTGATTGATGCACAATGTGGCAGATCCCATGGCTGTGATGCTCCAGTATTGAGTGGGGAGAGAGGAAACCTGAAGGGATAGGTGGGAGAATTGGAGTTTTTCTTCATGGACGTGTCCTGGTGGCCATGGACAATGAGCAACCATGCAACTGCAGCAGAAGAGAGATTCCTCAGCAAGCCCAAAACTGGGGGAAAAAAAATGCTTTCTTAATGTGGTGTGGGGCCATAATAGCCTCAAGGAAATAAGAGTTTGGTGTCCATCCAGGGATCAAAGCTGAGATATTCCAACTAGAGGACCCTATCCAGCAGGTATCCACTGACCTCCTCCAGGAGGCTTTGCTGCTTCTTCCCAGCTACTGTTCAGGAATAATTCAATGGTTTATTTGTGTATTTAATCACAAGTTTTCCCTGCAAGACTCACTGGGTTTCCTATAATGGAGTCTGTGGCTGTGACTTGTGTGACCCCCAGCAGAGAGAGGATGACTCGGAGAGGTGGGGAGGAAGGCTTTAGTATCAGACCATCCTGAATGCGGTCGTGGTCAGACAGAAGTGTTGCTGCTCCACAACTTCTGCCTCTCCTCACACCCCATTTTGCACCCAGAGCCCTTTGGATATCAGGAGTCCTATGGCATGTATTGTGGCAGGTGGAATTTAAATAGCAGACTTTGCTCACAGCCAAAATTGCTCACCGGCAAAAGTGTTCCGCCACCGAAGCAACAAATTGTCATCTGTAAAAGAGCAATCCTCAGAGGTGACCTCCACAGCCCTGGCACTGGCCCATGGTAATTTGCTTAAATGCAGCATTTTTGCTTGACTTTATAGGGTCCTGGTAAGTCATTTGCTGGGGGAGGTGGAGATCAGAAGGGGGAGGGAAGACGAGTGGATTTAGATTTGCTGAAGCAGTGCTTTTTGCAAATTTGAAAATTCAGATCTCTGGACTCTGTGCCCCTTTTGAGCCATTTTTCATGAGGCTATACCTGCTTTTGTTCTTCTTGCTTGGGAATTTCATATCTACCATTCACTTCTGAGTGTTTTATTTTTTTATTTTATTTTATTTTTATGCCCATATACCCGTACTCCTTTAAGGTCACCTTAACCTCCAGCATGACACCCAGGCGGGACTGGAAAGACCTGGTGTTTGGGTCACCGATGGCCATTTGATGGCGAGTCTGCAAAAAACATGCCCTTACTTTCTGAGATAGAAGAGGAACAGCATTTTTATAGTCTGACTTAGCCCCTGCTGTATTATGAGGCCATGCTCAGTATCCTGAGCTGCTCTGGGAATCAAAGGAATTGAGAATGATTATTTCAGCCATGTGCTAGAGACCAGCTCACCCTTCTGCATCCCAGGGGTGGACACCACGAGAGTCGTGGATCTCCATCTCTATCTTGCTCTGCATTTTTTTCTTCTGCCAGTTCAGAGTTCCAAACACTGCCACAGGGTCAGAGAAGTACTGTTTTAAGCATTTAATTATTTATTTATTTGCTGCTGGTGAAAACGGAGTAGAGGCTTTGCTTTAGTCTGTCAGTGAAGACATGCTTGTCCTTCAGGTAATATTTTTTCCAAAATTCTAGAGGTAAGGGTGAAGGAAAAAATGGTACATGGAGATGTGCAATCAACTCACAACCCAGCTTTTTTGCCATTTCTTTCTCCCATATTATATCTGAGAGATATATAACTCATTAATATCCACATTTTTCTCTGCAAGAATCAGCTCAGCCCCACCCTTGTGATCTATTCCTCAAAACCTTCATTAAAATCCCTTGTCATAGTTCTTGAACAGTGAGGTGTTTGATGTATTTTTATTCGTCAGCTTATTTGATGCAAAAGTGTACATGAGACTGAAGTACACAGTGGTTAAAACCTCTCCTTAGTCCTGCTTAATTCCTCATACACCTATGGATTTATTTGGCTGTGGGAGGTATTTCTGAACTCAAAATTCTTTACAGAGCTGGTGCTTTTGAGACCACATCTCCTTGGTTAGAGTTGTCCCCGATCTCTGTGCTTTTGTCCTTCACTGTGGAAGTAAACAGTTATTTTTGAAAGAAAATATCAATAATACCAAAAGTAGGTACTTGGCCTTCCTGAAACGAAATGAATGGATGGAGCTGGAGGCAGGAAGAGAGGTGGAAGTACAACCAGTTTGACAGGAACCTGCTCTGCCTTCCTGCTAAAGATGCCTCTGCTGGCAGAGAATCCAGAGAGCTGCCCCAGAGTTCCTGATATGCAGAAACAAGCACGAGCAGCAGCTCTGCACCACTGTTTTATACTCGAAGGACCATTAATAAAACAACCACCATAGCAAGAGTCCCCAGCCATCGTGCCTCAGGTGTGGAGTGTGACAGAATTTAATCGCTGTGCTCTTGATGGGTTCTGTGTGGTGCCATTGTCACAGCGAGAAGATAATTATAAATGTAGGAAGAAATTATTTTTAATAGGCCTTACAACATGCAGGAATTATATGAATGTGTTTTCAGGCAGCTGTAGCAGAGACAAGGAGCCTGAGGCCAGGCATGTGCAGGTCTGATGATAGGAAATGGGAAGGAAATGCCCACGAGGAGGAGGTGGGCAAGTCTGGGCAACGCTAATTTGAAGTGGCCCTAGAAGATTTCATACCATGCCTCTGCCATTCTCACCAAAGGACAGGGGCTAGGATGTGTAAAATTCACCCTAGAAATGTTGGCACTCAAATTGCTTTAGACAATTCTGTAGATAGTGGAGAATCCACCTTTAGTTGGTGGATGGAGGTGCCACCTCTGCTTGGGGAGGAGAAGGGACAGAAACTCTCTGAGATATTGCTACTGCTAAGGAAGTTTTTTAAACCATAACTCAGTCTGACACCATAGCTTCCTGTAACTCTAGTGGTTCAAGTCTATCTTCAAATAAATGCATGCTTTTCTGCTTTGCACTTATCAAACTAATTCACATCTCGTGCCATATCTAAGGGTGTGGGGTTCATTTGAACAGGGCTGTTGGTACCTTATTGATTATCTGGTAAGTGGGAGAGATAACACATCACTATGCTTTTCTTCCAGAAGCACACATCCACTCCACATTATCGTGCAGCTATACGAAGCGTGTGAAGCATGGTTAGAGGTCCTATTTCTGTCCTGTGGAGGGCAGTGGTGCTTGTTTCCATCATTCAATTATGCACCCGCAACTTTATTAAGAACATGCAACCCTCTTCAAAATGCAGGGTTGGAACCCTGCTTAATCATTTCAGAAAGATTCATTTTTAGAGGGTGATACAAATTCTATTTAAATTAGATATCACATCCACTTTTCATGCCTGAGGATTCCTAATAAGAACAATGAGAGCTCCCAGGCACAAATAAGGGTGCGAGTGAATTTCTCATCATGAAATTACCACTGAGGTTATTATTGACTTGCTTTTGTTTTTTTCTGATCATTAATGTTGTTCTGCTTCTCTGGATGGCTTATTGGCAAGGAGTGCAGTTAACATCCCATGCAGCAAACGCGTCTGAGAGGCAATATAAATGTAAAATGAGTTAAGCGAGGTGCTATTATTTAATGCAGACTTGCCAGCTTAAAATGTCAGGTAGGAGTTTTGCTCAGAGAAAAGAAACAGTAACTGACCCAAAAGGATTGATTTGTTTACCCACTGCATTATACTTCACGAGGTCGTTCGCATTGACATTGGGTATGATTGCTTTTTGGCATTATTTTCTCTTAATTTTTCGGTAGTGCAGATGACAGCACAAAGGATTCATTTGCCAAAACCAAATGTCCAGTGCCATTTGAAATGCCCAACAGCATCCAGAAATCTCTGTGGGGCAGGCAGAAATAGCATAGGTCTTCTGAGTGACCTGCTCTTTCCTGGATCTGTAACTCCAAGGTTTCTGCTTTAGGGTACCTCACCCTCTGGATGAAGCTGGAACTATCCACCCACAGTAGTATGTGGTTGTCATAGGCTCCTACTGCCATTTTGCACAGCCCTGGCACCCTAAAAGTTGGCATGGGGCTGGTAGACAGAGCAGAGGCCATACAGGAGAGCTGTGCCCATCTGAAGCCACAATTATGGCCAAGTAGGATTGTGTAGGGTGTCTAAACTGACACTAAAGGTCTCTGTAAAAGCAATTGCTTGCTGCCCATGGTGTCCATTGACTGTAAAGGTAGCTCAGACACTAGCACACAGGTAGATACCAATACCTACCTAAACCTGAGTCTTGAGATGTCAGATGTCTAGGAAGGCTCTTTTATTATTATTATTATTATTATTATTATTATTATTATTATTATTATTATATTTCAACCTGATGCCAAAACCAGATCTATTTTGGGGCTGCTCACATCAAGGCTCTGCTCACACGGCTAGCTCAGCATGGATGTGGGCCCAACCTCAACCACAGTTTCCATCATTTTTGAGAAGGCTGAGATATAAACGGTCCGATGAGGGTGGAAGAACATGAAAAGTCCAAGTCCCTGTTCATGCAGCGTGAACAGATGGACCATGCTTTGTCTGTGCTTCATGAGAAGGTATCTGAGTGTGGCTTTCTGTAACCATGATGTGACTACTCTAAGACTCGTCTACCTGCAGTCTGATTGCCTCCAGATTAGGCTTGGCAACATCATGTTCAGACCTGCTCTTCATTTTGCAGTCTATATAGACTCCTTTGAACCTCAGTATCAGGGCTGTAAAAAGGCTTAAACCTCTCCCAGTTCCATTACTGGGTAAATCTGCAGCAGAAATGGAGTTCGTAAGTGGAACTGCGTAGCAGGCTGGAGTGAGAAAGCTTTGGTCATAGAACAAATAGGTGACACTTCCAGGCTTTAGATACCCATTAATTTAAAGCATTAGGTGATAACTGTAGCTCAAAAGGCATCACCATTAAAGAAGGCCTCATTAATCATTTGTCCTGCCAGTACGAAGCGCCTACACCATCTATCCATACCCAGGACAATCTGGGGTGGCAGTTTGGCCACCGTTCACAGCAATTTAATATAAGAGAGAAAAGCACATTTATCTCAGTTAGCAACAATGAGATGTAAATTGGAGAAATTCTCTTCTCTTGCCCCACTTACGGACACTTGAGTGTTTTCTCCCAATTACTTGCAAATAGCAGCCTCTGCAATTAAGAAGCGGAGCTGAAAATAATCCCGTCCTCTCCTTAAACCCTCCCTTGGATCCTTCTGTGTGGTATCAGAGATAATCAAAGACCTTTCTCCTTCTGGGTCAATAGCATTAACCTCATGTTACAAAGGCAGATCTGAAGGACACGGAGAGATGAAGCAAATTCCTCGGAGCCGTAGGGGAAATGAGTGGTGGCAGGAAGACCCGATCCTGCTCCTCAGAGGGCTGGCATTGCGTGTCAACTCCTCAGAAGGAGTTTTGCTTCCTTGACAATTTGCAAAGTGTTTCTCTGCATGGACAAATGGAAATTCCTGGAGCTGGCAGGGGCACAAACAGAGATTTCCCCTGTTTCTTCTTGAATGAAAGGAAAATCAGTGTCAGTGGTATAGGCTATTTAGTGATGTTGTGCTAAGTCCTACCCACTTGTTACATATATCAGGGCAGAGTTTCCTGCTCACTGAACATACAATAGCCAGAAATGCAGTGCAATTGAGACCAGCATGCTTGCCTAGCCCTGTCTAACCCTCTCTGACTATACCACATAGATGCCTCTTTGATCTGCCAATTCTTTTTGAACCCTTGAACTGCTGGTTGGGCTCTGTGGTTGAAAGAAGTTCAAACCCTGACACAGAGCACTCTGCCCTTTGTTGTTGCATGATGGATGTCTACATCCCCTGAGTACATCCCACCTTGTCCTAAGAGTCCCAGCTGGAAGAAGACTCCAGCCCACAGGTGCACCCCATCATTCAAGGGTACAAACCTTCCTGCTCCTCCCAGGAGCCTGCCAGGCACTCCATATGGCTGTGGGTTGAGAAATGTGGGCATTTTGTATGTCTGGAGAGCTGTAGCAGCTCCAGGAGGAGCCCATGGGCAGGACGCAGCACACAGTGACGTCAGGGTGGCATTGGCCGGGGTACATGACAGGTCCCAGCTGCCTCCTGGAGATGTTGGTCTTGCTCATCTTTTCTGCTTATCTCCTCCTACGATGGAGGGGTCAGATACCTTCAGAAGTGCTAGTGGTTGGCAATGGTGCAGGGCCAGAGACATAACACAAGAGCCATTTCTGGACTATGTGGGCAGCAGATGACTCCTGGGAGCTGCAGGTTGCCTGTGCCCGATGTAACAATGCCTGCAAACAGCTATTGTCTGCAAGGGCACATGCCAGCAAATCCCTTTGTCTATTCGTGGCTCCCTGGGTCCTGACCATGTGTTTCAAAGTCACTTTCCCAGACTAGGTTAACAAATGCGAGAAGCCAACTGTTCTGCTTGCAGAATGGGAGGAAAAGCATGACAACACCTCCTTCCCTCTTCCTCGGCATTCAGTGCAAGACCAGGTGTGGGTACAGTGTTATAATTCCGTGGGAATGCATCTGCAACTTAGCACGATTTATTACCCACTTGTATCAGCTAACAGAGGGGAGGGAGGCTCCCTCTGGCCAGTTTTAGTATACACCTGGCCTCTCTGTTCTTGTTTTCCTGGTAGCCAGCTCCCTTGCCACTTCTCGAGTGTGCAATTAAAGATGAAAAGAGCATCCTGGGTTCCCTGGCCTGGCTGGATGCAGAAGAGCTATGGCAAGGCTGGGTGTTCTTGGAGCTGGAGTTTTTCTTGGACGTCAGCCCAGGACTTTTTGGAACAGCAGCCAGTTTTGCTGAAAGGTTCATGAACTCTTGGGGACTGGGCCCAGATTTCCTCTGTCAAAGCTTCATGCAGCTCTACCGGGGCAGACTGAGCATAGCATGGTAATCAGCCCAGGAGAAATTTTGGCCCTGCAGAATTCAGCTTTGCTGTGTTGGTCCATCCTTGCTGCAGGTGAGATGGGACAGCAGCACATGGACAGGGGCTGCAGCTGGGAATGGCGCTCTATAGTGGTACTCTGTTGAATGGGAGTAATATATTCAATGTAGAAGACTTGCCAAATCTGGGGATTTCATCATGCTCTCCCCTGTGTTTTTTAAGCATTTACAGCCATCCTTTCCTCGCTTTCCCCTTTCCCTTAATTAGTTATGCCCACTACTCAGTACAGGGAATTGATTGTTTTATTGCAAAATATCCTGGGAACAAGTTGACGTTTTTGCATCAGGAACTAGGACCGTGGAGGTGCCTGGGAAGCTGAGATAAATGATGGTAGAGACTTATCCAATGAGACCTGTGTCCAAAGGTCTCTCCATAACACTCTTGACATTCATAAGGCTGCTCCAGGCTGACTTGAAAAGATGAAGAGTAATCAAATTGTATACAATCAAATCGTTCTTCACCTCTCTATTTCTAGCTGAAAGCACAGCTTTATTATTGTCTCTGCTATGTTGCCCTCCCCACTATTCCAGTTGCAATGCCCAGTGTACAGCTACAATGCTCGTGACCCTTCAAGTTTAACCCAAAAGCCAACATTAATTGCACAGAGACCCTTAAACCTCTGGGCAGGTTGCATGTGGTGGGAGAAGAAACAAGGGCCAGCCCAGGGATCCTACCACGACCTGATGTCCCATCACGGATACCCTTTGAGATCCTCATGGAGATGCCTCTCATGGCCAGGGATGGAGAAATTATGAGCCAGGATCGGCTAATTATTTTTGTCTGACACTAAGCACACATGCCTTGAGATGTTACAGGTAGTCCTACCACCAAGGGACGATCTGCCAGCGAGGAGGCATTCCTCCTGACCTCTATTAGTCAGAGGTTACCACATGCCTTGAAGCACGAGCATTTCTCAGCATTGACAAAACTCTAGAGACTCCGCTTTAAATCATAAATAACAGAAGCCTGGATTTTCTTGTTTCTCATATAGAATGGGTTTTCAAAAAAGGCCCGAGGCACACTGGTATATTGGCAGATCTGTAGCATGCTCGATTGCAGGTGAATCTGTAATGGCTGTAGTTGTACAAGCTTTCTGAGGTTTGGACATCATAGCCAACAGTCTTGTACATCAGACTTGTATTGCCACTTCCCAGCGTATATTTATACTTGGATTTGTAAGGTATTTTTTTTTCCATGCTCTCTTAATTGCCAGATGGGGGAAATTAAGTCCCACCCTTCTGGGGAGTAATAACCTCACTGTTTTGTTTCCATCATGTGTAATATATGTTATAGTTTTGGCACACGCTGAAGTTCTTTGCCAAATTATGGCTTTTCTGAGAGGAGAAAGTGCAGTTTCCTGCACTTTTGCTGTAATATGCCTCCTTGCTGGTAATACTGTTTTGACAAATGCGCCTTTCTGCTTTCACTGATTTGATGGATATTATTCTCACCGTGTTGGTAGAAATTACTCATTCTGGTAATGATTTTGATAAGCTTATCAAGGATTTTTCTTCCAATAGAGTTACATTTTTAGGCAACTCTAAATGATCTGTTGTCCTAAGTTCCCTGGACCCCCTCTTTACTGGAGTGCAGTAGAATTTAAGCAATAATTTATACTGAGGGTAGAGGTAGTTGCTGCACAGCCAACAATAAATATGAATACCGCCATCATAGCCTTCTTTTTCTTCTTGGGAATAAAAAGATTTTTCTTAGGTACCTTATGCCTTTCTGTGTTAACTCTGTGTTAATCATGTAAGTCATTATATTTTGAACACATGACTTGCGAGGCTTGTGCCTTAATGAAAGAGCCGTTTATCAAAAAAAAAAAAAAAAAAAGAAGAAGAAAAAAAGAAAAAAAGAAAAAAAGGTGCCTTTGGGAGAGATAGCTTTTTCATTTAAATTAGGATTATCCTATTGTTTGACAGATTCCATTAAGACCATCTACTCAGCCCAATCACAGACCTTCATAAGAATATGAAATCTTATTAATAAGGCACGGTTCTGTTTTCCTGGCTCAACCAAAGGGATATAATTAAGTGAACATCAAAACTTGCTTTAAGAGTGCTGTCTAATAATGTAGCCTATTTTGCTTTTACAGGCTCAGTTGATTCCATTCTCCTGTTGCTCAACACTTCAGTGTAAATGTTAGCATCTGAATTTAAAACAAAACTGTCAGTAGTTTTCCCAGCCACTTACGTATTTTCTATCTGCTGTCTGATGCCAGCTTACTTGGTTGTTCCAGCGATACTTAGCACTAGGAACTCCAGATATTGACAGCATTGTAGGGGACTGTGTTCTAGGGAAAGGTTTGGAATAATTTGGATACTCAGTGAAGTCAGGCTTTTCCTGGCAGGCTCTATAACATCCTCTCCAGGGTATTGCCTGCTCCAACACACCTGCAGCATGTCCCTGAGCATGTGGATAACCTGTCCACCATCCCTCTTGGATGTATTCCTCCACTTGTGCTTCAGACAGAGCTTTCAGCCAACATTTTCCATGTGTGTGGAAGCGTATTCCATGTAGGACAGCAACCCCTCTTTGTTTAATTTTCTTGATGGAAGTGGATATACACCTTTATTGTTAGCAGTTATTAGTTTAGTTGGCCCTTTTCCAGGGGGACAAGATGTACAGATTTTCATTGACTCTTCAGTCAAGCCAGCCTTTCAAAAACTTTTAACTTATATGATATACTGATGAAGGAAGGTTCTATTGGAAGGTTCTATTTAATATAGGAATTTAATTAAATATTTTGCTGTCAGTGGTATCATGCTGAGCTGTTATGCCATGGCTCCATAGAGAAAATAGTCATGAATCATATGAAGAAACAGTGAACATAAATCATGTAGAGGCATGTATAATTTTTTTGCCATTCTGTCTTCAGGTGGGGAAAAGAGTTTGGTGTCTAGAACAAGGTATGGGGGCAGTAATGTTTATAACAGCAGTGTCAGCCAAGGGCTTTCAAGAGGAGGACGAGATGATTCAGGTGCCTGCATCACCGTGCGACATCCCAGTGACCGAATGAGGAGGGAGTTAAAGGAAGCCATTTCCCTTCCTTTCAAGGCCAAAGTGAACAAATTGAATAAAATCAGCCACAGTCTCCTTTTTCCTATGATGGTTTTTAATGGGAGGAAATTACTCCCGTTCCTGCTGCTGTGGAGGAGTTGCAGCAGTCCGTGCCTTTGGTGCTGGGTTTCTGTCACCCCACAGGAATTTTCTGGCAAAGCCATTCATCGACACTCCAGTGAAAGCATCCTGAAATTACTCTGGTCATGTCTGAAATGAAGACTAAACCCTACTTAGGTAGGCAATAAACCTGAGACAGGTGCATAGGTAGCGAGGTGCTTGGCACTGGTGGCTGCGATGCCAGCGTTGTCCCCGTCCTGCACAGTGCTGGAAAATTCAGGGAAAACATGGGAAAAAGGCAGAGGGAAACATCCTCACTGCCTCAGGGAACACGTGGACATTGGAAAATGCCCATTTCAGCTGCAGTGAAGCTGTAGGAATGTTTCATTATGGCTTTTGTAGAACTGTCCTTCCATTTTTTTTTTCTTTTCTTTTCCCCAAAGCAGGTATTTGGGAAGTGTTAACCCTGGTCTCCACTGACACCTTGTATCCAGTAGCTGCCTCTGCCCCTTTGTCCCCATCAGGGAGGCTCTGCTCTGTCAAGGCTTGTCACATGCATGAGGGATACTGTAATTTCTGGGGGGACG
Organism: Heteronetta atricapilla; assembly: GCA_011075105.1. Classification (NCBI taxonomy): domain Eukaryota; kingdom Metazoa; phylum Chordata; class Aves; order Anseriformes; family Anatidae; genus Heteronetta; species Heteronetta atricapilla. The sequence continues at coordinate 155,420,100 of CM021732.1, forward strand.
CGGTGGGGAGGGGATCTCTGTAGAGGGTCTTTCTGTGATTTGAAAGGTTTGAGAGGTTTTCTTGCTGAGCAGGAGAGGGCAGCAAAACATAGAGAGAGAGAGAGAGAGAGAGAGAGAGAGAGAGAGAGAGAGGAAGGAGATCCCCTTGCAGAGCTTGAAGGAGTGCGTTTAGCAGTTTCAGAAGGGGTCCACTGACATGGAGTGGATTCAGCAGCTGCCCAGTGCTGCACATGGGGATGCTCCTGCAGCCTGGCCAAAGCTGCTAGGGTGGGCAGTTTGCTAAAAATCAACCTCAGAGCAGTCCCGGTGATCTACAGCAGGATGAAGAGGGAATCTCCATCCTCCTTGAGGGGTTTTCAGAGATGGAGAAACCTCGACGCCCTGCAGACACTGATGCCTGAGAGTCAGCTGCCTCAGAAAATAACAATATTGCCAACTAGAAATGTGAATAACAGGCCTTAGACAAGGAGGTACCTCTTTCTTGGCCTGTGGCACACAGCCAAAAGCTTCCAAACTGCTGATAAAGGGGGAAAGATAAGGCTGAAAGTTTTGACAAAATAGATGGAGATCTTGGCAACAGTGGGAACAAACAGAGCCCATATAACAATTGGGATGGAGCAAATAAGGAGTGTTGAGGAATGCAGTTACTGTGGCAACCTGGTAATAATAGATAACAGCAGTACAGAGGTGGAAATAAAAGTGAGAACAAGGAAAGCATCTAGAAATATGAATATGTTAGTCAAAATCCGGAGTAATAAAAAACTTGTCAGAACATTCAAGCTGAAGGTGTGCCACGGCATCATTACGCTTCTGGTGTTTTATTTGGCAGGAGAATGGTCAGAGGCAGCCACTCCTGATTAAAACTGCAGAGTTTTCATGCACAAGGTATACGAAGGATATGAAGAGTTAAGTGGAGAGAAATGGTTATAAACATGAAAGCACAAGAAAGATCAAGATGGATACCAAAGCATCCTGAAATCACATTGCTGAGGTGTTTTGTTGCATCGAGAGAGGTGTAGAATTGAAGGCAGATTCCCAGGGCTTCGTTCACAGGGATATAACATGGGACACAGGGTTATACCCAGCCCTGGGTTTAGGCTTTGTATGTCAGTCGTTAGACGTCCAGGTGGAGGCTTGAGCTGCTTCTCCTAATTTTCAGGAATCAGCTATTGAACGCAAATCTTCAACAAAAGTCCTCTTCCCACTGCAGTGATTAATGATGCTACATTGTTAGTGTAGCATGTTAGTTCTGATGGTAAGTAAATTTTTCCTTCTGTGAGAAAAGCTACCTTTCTGAACATTGCTTCTGAGGCAAAAAGAAACCTATGTGAAATGAAAGAAAAAAACACACATATAAAACATCGTTGATTGTACAAATATTTTGAAGTGAAGTAATCAATATCATTCACAGAAAATGTGAATTGTATTTTCTTTCAAATTTTCAGATGGTCTGAGGAACTATTACTGTAGTAGGCAAATATATAAGTACAGGATTTAAAGGATCATGGTATAAAATGAAGGTGAAATGAAAGGGTAAGAAAGTCAAAACAGATCCCCTATACTTTACTGAAACAAAACATCTCAGCATCAAAGGGAAGGGAGAAAATCAAAACCGTCTCTATTTCTTCAGTTTTGCTACCTGAAGTTACACTGAAATCAATGTTTCAGCACAGCATCTCTGAAGAAAATGTCATTTAATGGTGGAAAATTGTTGTGAGACAACTGTTTGTAATTCACTCTGAAGAGTGGCATCTTTGTGACCAACAGCGTTGGACAAGTTAGGGAACAGAGCCATGGCAACATTCCCAGCTCCTGGGATCAAGGATCTTCATGACCAGACTTCCCTTCACTTTGTAGTGAGGTCAGTGAGACACCAGCAGTATTCTCTGATTTATCAGGCTTGGTGGAACTGTTTCTTGTTTGACTCACATCATCTCAGTCATCCACAAGCCTGGTCTGAAGTTCCAACAGTATATTTATGTATTTATTAATTTTTAAATGAAGGAATCTGCAGGACCAGAATTCATTCTGGATAGCTGGGAATAGCTGGGGTGGTTAACATTGTTCTTCTGACATACCCATTTGATATTCAGCTAACACACTCTTCTGCAACATTTGCAAGCAGGGAGGGAAGGGCTGCCATTTCAGCAACAGTAATACATAAGTGCTATAGTTATTAATAACAATCTATATTTCAATACTGCTTGGAGGCCTCAAACAAGATTAGTGGCTCATTATGCTAAGCTCTATGTAAATACACAGGCACAGGGAGTTTTGCAAAGTAGCCCTTATCTAGACCACCAAGATGAACTAAGGGAGGGCAAGGGGAAATTTTATTACTTCCAACTTACAGAAGGGAAAAAAAATAGATTAGGTGTGATTATGAATAAAACTGGCTGAAAGAGACCGTGCACTTTAGGTTCTTTTAGGCCAAGGTGATCAGTGATCTTGTGAAAATTTGATGTTTTATAGAGCATTACAAGACTGTTACTTTAGGATAATGTTACCCCCCCCACTAAACCTCATTACCGCAAGCAGCTAAAAAACAAGCTGTTCACTGGGACACATTTGTAAGACCTTGCAGATGGGCTGGTTATCTTAGGAGGTGGTTTCTGACATGCAATTCCCTTGGGATATCTCCAGGATGGAATCACAGAAATCAAGGACTCTTCTTACTTTTATGAAATAGCAAAAGAAAAAATGATAATAAAGCAAACTGAAAAATGAAATTTCTTCTGAGGATTAGTCCTATCAATTAAGTTATTGCAGGTCCAGCTTGGGGCATAGGCCCAATCTCCGTGTTTTTTTGTGCAAAATGCAAAATATGCAAAAAATACCCACCCATAGTCACTGTCACCCAAACCCACTGTCACATTTCCACTTGTTCAACTTGTGCTATGATCCCCCTACACCAACAGGTGACTCTCTGGAGCAAGATTTGTGTCCATGGGTGCTCCAAAAAGCCATTAGATAGATGAAATGTTTAGGGGTGGAGAGCAGGAGAAACTCATTGAGTTTAGAGCTGTGCCAAAATTTCTCTCTGTGGCTTTCCCTCTGCTGGGAGGAAGAGAGAGGTGGATATATGCCTTGAAAAAGCATTAGTTACTTTAGAATTCTGTTCCACATTCACATTTGGAACATTTTTTGTTTACTTATTTTATTCAGAATGGATAATTACATCCCCTCTAGTCTTCTGAGAGATGGACATACTTATTAGTTTTGATGGTGTCTTAGAGTCATTTCTGTGGTCTTTCTGGATCAAAAGTGACTCAATTCTTCTTAGCAGAACTACAGGGCTAGAGCTGAGCTGCTCCTTCTGTGGGAAAAGAGAAGCAAGAAGAGCATGGCTCAGTGGGTTGGAGATTTGTGGTGAAGGCTCTGTGGAGCTGGACCTGCTGCCCCACCAAGCAGTAAGAGATTGGGATCTATTCTGGGGAACTGCTACAGTAGTCAGTACCCTTCTTTCTATAGCAAAAGAGGGAGCAGAGCTATGGCAATGTCACAGAGTAGTAGGGACACAAACCCTTGTTTGTGGTCAAGGAAAGGGGGTAGAGGAGGAAAGCAAGGGCTTGGGAGGCAGAGGAGGACAAAGCTGCCACAACTCCTATCACTCCTCTTTCCTTTGGTTACAAGCCCTCAAAAGCTGTGTTTTTGCTGCATGCCCAGAGAATGAAACCCCATTGTTCCCATCTTCCAAAAAACATAATTTAAAAAACTCGAAGCTTTAGAACTGTCGAGAGGTGATGGATGCTTACATGGAAGAGGAATCAAGCTATGGCAGGTTGGGTTGTTCATCCCAGATCCATGACGAAGGCAAAATGTTCTTTAAGCATTTATAAACTGATGTTTCTGCAAAGCAGCCCAAAGGCAGGGAGTAGGTAAATGAATTGGCTTCCTTTTATGTTTGCAAAAACAGGAAATTCTCTTGTTAAAAAGAGAAAGAAAGAAAAAAAAAACATAGCAAAATCCAATTTTCAGTTCTGATGGTTTTTTTCTTCAGCAAATAAGTGTGGATATTTTGTTTTCTGCTGGGCTTGGGGGATCAGTGCAGAAAGCAAAGTTAATTTAACTAACTGGGTCAAAATAGCAACTTTATTCCTTAAAAACAACAACAAAAAATGAAAAAAAGATATTCAAGCTTATGGCTACTAGCAATGGTTCATGAGGGCTTGAATCCTGGTATATTCTCTGGAGACAAAATTTTTCTGAAGAAACAAAAAATAGCAACAGGCAAGAATTTCCTCTCTACAGAGAAACAGCACTCAATCAGTTTTAGCAGATAAAATGTTTTCTTAACTCCTATGGCATTTCACAATTGATGAACTTTTCCAAAATAGAGATAGTTAAAATATTATCTCTTTCCCACAAGTCTTTTTGTCTTCTGGCTTTGTTACAGTTGTGACCCAGGCAGCTTAAATTTATAATCTCACCTCCCCACCATCTATGCTGAGATGACTAATTAGTGTGGCTGCCACGTGTAATTGCAGTAAGGGATATCTCGTACCCTCACATTGTGTTTTGATTCATTTAGCTATCATTTTGAGCCAGGGATCCACAAGAAGACAAATATTGTTATGCTACGTGATGTTTTCATTCAGCTGAAGAGCAGGTGTGAATGATCTCAGGGTATCTTAGCCCTGTCTGTTAATTAAGTCCATGGGAATGATGCAGAATGCTTTTCTATCAGATTGCCTCTTCAAATTTATTTGTGATTAGTAAAGGCGAGATGATGGCTGTATGAGTGGCTAGATGGTATATGGAAATCAACACACTGGCCAGTGACTTCCTCTAGCTTTCCTTTAACTTGTCTTTAAGAAGGAATGGACAAATGTACACAAAACCATAGATTTCTTCCAATATTTTTCTGAAGTAATAAGTCCAAGGTTGTCATACAGAGAAAAGTAACAAAACTCCTCTTGGTGTTAAGACCCAGGCACTAATGCCTGGAGAATCAAGTTTCCTCACATTGCCTGTTTTCAGATAAATTAAACACAGAGCTTTTCCCAAAACCACAGCAACTGCAGTCACCCAAACCAGGACTTTTTCCCAGGAATAGTACTTGTTCAGGAACCCTCTGGAACAGTGAATTCATCTTGGAGACACTGCAACAGACATTACACCCTACCTACCTTATTCCATATACTATATGTCAGACTATTTCAAATTCTTTTGGAAATGTTAAGTTTGTGGGGAAAAAAATAGAGCCATAGAGATGCCAAAAAGAAAAATGAATCCTCCACATCTAAATGAGAGACTTTTTTTCTCAACTAGAAGAGAAGGAAACTTGGCAGAGACCCCAGACATCAGTCTGAATGTTGAGCTGCTAATGAGAAAAAAACGTTTAGCCCAATGATGTGCACCTACCTGAAGATAATCTGGCAGTCTGGAGGAAATATGGATATTTATTAAAAAAAGAAAAGGGGTGAAAAAAGGGAAACATTCAGCCAACTGAATGCTATGAAAGCATTTAATCTGACAGTCCAGGAGATGGAGCATGTATTTCAACAGCATAAGTTTCCACCTCACTTTTATACTAATTTATCTCCATGCTTTCCAGAAGAAATGCCAGATCTTTATTGACTGGAGACTGTTTTTTCTCAGTGCTGAAGGAAAGACAGACAGGTCAAGAGGTAAAAGCATGTCTGGTTTTGTAACAAAAGCAGACATCCCAGGGAAACAAGCTTTTATGCTGTAAAGCTCTTACGCAGTAGCAAGCTCATGTCTGCTGCCCTTACTCATGGAGGAAGTCCTTAATGCGTAAGCCCTGCTATTTGACACACTTTGTAATTTATCTTAATGTCATATTGACCACCAGCAGAACTTCATCAGAGATTTCAACATCTGGTCCTCTACTGAGCCCTATCGGCCATGCCCGTCTCTACCTAAAGTTGCTCTGTAAAGTGCCTGCATTACTTCTGCAGTCTCATTTTTCCCAAGCTGACTACACCTCTACAAACTGGGCTACCCATCTAAGGTCCCTTCCCTTTTCTGGCATGCTGTCTACTTTCTTAATATCTTGAAAAACCATGTGTTGTGCTTGCAGTTTCCCAACAGTGAAGCTGCAGGGGAGAAAGACATAAAGGCTGAAGCTGCATTCTGTTTCTTTTCTATCCTCCTGAGTGGCTCTAAGGCTTGTCTTCAAGCAGGTGGGATCAGGACACAGAAGCTGCAACTCACAGCTATCTAATCATGATCACAGAGTAGGGACTCAGGCGAAGAGCCACAAAGAATAAGGGAAGGGAGTTTCTGATGTACGAAGAGAGGATCAGACTGCTGGGACGGTTCAGCACAGAGAAGAGAAGGCTCGGGGGGATCTTATTGTATGTAGCTGTCTGGGACAAGATGGGATTGGGGGTGTATGTAAAGAAGATGGAGCCAACTTTTGTCATTGGTGCTCGAAGAAACAACAAGAGGCAATGGGTACAAAATGAAATATAATAATTTCATTTAACATAAGAAAAGGCTTTAAAAATTGTTTTTATTGTGATGGTGGTCAAACCCTGGAACAGGTTGTCTACAGAGGTTTTGGAGTCTTCATCCTTGGAGATATTCAATACTCAGCTGGGCAACCTGCTCTGGCTGACTTTGCTTCGATGAAGAGCAGGCAACCTCCAGAGGCCCCTGCCACCTCAAAAAACGCATGATTCTGTCATCTTTCCATAAAACCATCCCCAAATATTTTATAGCAGAGGCTCTTTATAACTGAAGCTTGAAGTGGGTAAATGAAAAGAGGGAAACTGTTAAAATGAATGTTTCATCTAGTGCTCTTAAAATTCTGAAAGCTTTATTGTTTCACTTTTTCTTGCTTAAACAAACATTAAAAGGGGTTAGGACCATAATAATACAACAATATTCCTGATATTCCCATGTGTACAGTGCATGCAAGGTTGTTCATCTTCAGGGGTAAATGATCTAAGTTGTTTTTTTTTTTTTTTTTTTTTTTCCCTCAGTAAATCCACAGAAGCTTGAACCTTTCAGCCCCTGCAGCTCTCTTCTCCTGGAGTCACAACTAAATCAATACCCCTGTGTGCAAGCACAGGCATTGCCTAACAGGTCAGACTTATTTTGGAAGAACCCTGAAAGAGATTTTGAAGTCTTTTTGCTAATGCTGGCATGTCAACAATGTTTTCTGGTCAAATTCCAGTAAGACTCTGTCTAAAAACAAACAAGCAAGTAAATAAACAAAAAAATCCCACAGTTGGATAGTATCCTTCATTTCTTGTCCTCGGGTCTGTATATTCATATTCTCATGTACACTGCCAAAAAGCTAACACTTCTTTTTATTTGGAGGTGATTGTATTCTAGTGAGTGATTTCATTTAAAGATAGAGAAAAATTTAAGAAGTGGAGACAGGTTTTCTGCTTCTATATCTGTCATTAATAACCTTTTTGTTCATCATCACAGTGTTGTGGCAACACACAGAGGATGAAGGACTTGTTCAGAGTCTGCTTCCATTCCTTTGCTTTCTTTTGATATCCTGAATTAATTTAACCTTGACAACAGCGTTTTATTCCAGGATAAATTTGGAGTGTAAGTCTCTTTCCATCACTGATGGTAAATGTACTGCCATTGCTGGACATGAATTGCATCATACAACTACTTTCAGGGAATTCTACAGTCAATAATCATCCATCATCCTGGCAAAGTTTCAGCCCTTACATCTCTGTTAACTACAGCTGTTGCAGCTCAGCAGTAGAAAAATGAGCTTGCTGAGAAAGTTCAATTCATTTTTCTAAGGGCTTTAAAGATGATGATGAGAATATAAAAGCAGAACCACAATTTGCGGGACCAGGAAAGAGCAGAAAGCACTGTCTGATGGTCTCATCAGACTTTTTCTGTGGGAAGGTGGGATACTAATGGGTCCAAATGGGCCAGACATTCTGCTAGGACCTTAAAATTAGCATCATGTTCTGCTATGGGAAGCTGCTTATTTGGATGGTGAACATTTCACTGTGATAATATCATCTCACAGTTCTCCCTCCACAAGGAGGGAGCTGCAGTGGGGTGGTTGCTGAGAGTCCTGCTCCCTCTTGCAAAAGATGACAATCCACAATGACGCTAAGTTGCTTGGGCAAGAAACCAGTGGTTTATGGGCTTATTGGGCTCATTTTCTGGCTATTCCTAAAGCAGATCTAGTTGTCATGGGAAGTAATGAGCTGGTGAAATGGACTGGTCACCTCTCAGCACAGAGCAGAGAACAGTTAGGAGAAAAACACCTTTCCTGTGCCTTGTCCTTCCACTGATAACCACTGTTCCTCTTAGCATTGGCGTGATTGAGGCATTCATCCAGCAAGCACAGTGGTTTCTTGGACTTTCTGTTATTAAACATGGGGCACATCAACAGTGACTTGGGCCTTATCTTCAAGTAAGGAAATTACTAAAATCACTGTAGTCAACAAAACAGATGATGGGAGGAAATCCTGGATAAGAACCATTTTCTCTATGACTTGTCCTTATACTCTTCTTCAGCTGCCCTGTGCTCACCTTACCCTGGAGTAGGACACCAGGAGCTTTAATCTGGGTCTGTGCAGATGTTATTGAGTCCTTCCAAGGCTGTGGACAAATGGCCAAGATGTACTGTGAAGCCAGTGGGCAGGGTTTGTGCTGTGTGGGACTGATATCTAAACCCCTCCTGCTTCCATGAAGAATTTTATCTCCTCCATCATATCCTCTCCTCTGGTAGGAATTCCACTAAAAATTCCCTCAAAACACAAAGCCATTTGAAAGTTCACAGTCTCTGGAGCAATAGGAACGAACATTTAGTAAATTGAAATGTTGCTCATATGGTACTCATCTAGTATCTGGTGTCTGAAGTGCTTGATATATAGCATGGTGTGTTCAACATTTTATTAAATATTAACCATGCCTAACACAAATGACAGTCATTGGCAGAAATCTTTTCTTAAGAAATTATTCCCCACTTTAATTTCCAGCAGAAATTGAAAGATTTGGAGCTAAGAGAGATATTTCCTTTTATGAAAATGCTGTTACTGGAAGTCCTTAAATGTGGGATCAAGGGATTTAATAAATGTAATTTAGTTTTTATTACTGCTCAGAACTAGAGCAGTATGGAATGCACTTTGGAATGAAATGGGTATATTCTGGGGGAAAGTGCTACCATAAATCTATCCCCATCAAATGAATCTGCCCCTGAGAGGTATTTTAAAGCAGTGTTTTGAAATAGGAAGGGTAAATCTAGGCAGTGGTTTGCAGGAGCTGTGTGTGTCTGTGTACCTTTGCTTCTTGTAACCCAATGACAGCCATCCTCTGATTCCTAATGTCCCAGAAACTGTTGTCTGGGAGAATGTTATGGGAACTGTTCTCTGCAATATCTTCCTAAAGAAATTTGATTAATTAGCACATTTATTAAGTGCTGCTCCTACGCTGCTCATAGTCAGTAATAGGTCTTTGTTGTGCAGAGGAAAGATAGGCCCTATTCCAAGACACTCCTTCAAAACACCATCTGTAAATTTTCACTGCGTTAGCTAAAGGCTGCATTTTTCATGCAGTTGGGAGTAACTTTCTCCTTGTTCATTCTCTACTAAAAGGCAATTTTTGCCATGGATAAAACTTAAGATCATCTACAAAACCACATTGATACTAAACCGAGTAGCCAGGTAGACATGCCTCAAATGAAGACATGGTTTCTAGCTGAAAACAGTGTCCGAATTTTCTAATATGGCTGCAGAGGGGCAGGATACAGGCTGAAGCAGCCCTCTGTCTGGGAGGCAGCAATGAGTCTCTGGGAGCCAAGAAATACAGCACGGCTGAGGAAATATTGAACTTGTAAGGAGAAGTGGTGGAGAAAATGCTGTGAAAAATACACCCGTTACTGGAATTGCTGATCCATCTCATTTGCAATATCTTGAGGAAGGATGTTATAATTATAATAATAATTATTATTGTTATTATTACTATTATTTTATTTATTTATTTATTTATTTATTTCCTTTCAGCAAACTGCTCAGGAGCGTGTTCTACTTGAATGATATTCCAGCTAGACAGCTCCTGGTCAGTATTTGTCAGCCTCTGGAGTCCTCCATTCCCATGCCATTAGCTGGACAATGTGGCAACCAAAAAGCCAGGTTTCCACCCTCCTTTGGAGAAGAAAAACTGAGGTTTCATTATGAATTCAGAAATGGGGTAAGAGTATTCACAGAATCAAGAATCATAGAATCACAGAAGGAACCAAGTTGGAAGGAACCTCATTTATCCATTTATTATTATCCATTTATTATTTTTTTTTCAACTTTGGATTCTTCTTGTTTCAAAATGTTTCCCAACATCTAGTCAATTTAATATGTTTAGTGCCAAAATCCCAGGGAAGAAAACAAGAGAGATCAAGGGCATTTCCAGTGTTCCAGATCATTGCCATGGCCCAGAGTACAAGGGCCGTGCATCCCCGTGTACATCCCCACTGCATTTTACATTTCTCCATACAATAAAAACTCATCTGCCTGCCAACAGATTGTTAAAAGGCACCAGTTATGGCACTGATGCCAGGTAATGATTTTTTAAGTATTATTTTATTTTTTGAGCAAAAGCTTTTCAAGATCTTTGCTTATTTGCAAAGCTTGTGCTGGGTGCCATGGATTAGGTAGAGACCCAACATGGTTTTATAATCTCATTTAGGTTGCTGCTTAATAGCTATTCTTTTTGGAAGGATATACAACTTTGATTAAGGGACGCAAGCAGTGGAGAACTTTCCTTCATCCCATCGTGATAAGCTCCAATAGTTAATTGTCCTCTTTTAAAATAAACATCTCACTTCCAGTTCAAACTTTGTGGACTTTCAGATTCAAACTAGTATTTAGAGCATTATATGATTAAGAAATGTCCTCCGGTATAAAACTTCTGGCAGGGCAAGAGGTTGCAGATCATCATAAAGTCTCCTTTTCCAAAAGAAAAATGAAGTGAAGTCTTGTTGTCTGTCTTGCCTCAAGTCTCGTCACCTGTTTTGCCTCTTCCACTAATTGCAGAAGGAATTGCAAAGGGTCATTGTACCTCAGCAACAAACTGGAAGCTAGCTGGGCAAACACAGAAAATGAAGCAGGCGATGCCAATTTAACTGCAATGAGAACGTGGTCTTTGGGCTTAGTGTCACCAACAAGCAGACAAGTGCTTTAGGGAAATGGCTTTTCCTTTTGTGCAGAAAATTGTCAGGTTTCCTGTTTTGAGAAGTTTTACTTCTACAGGCATAGAATCTCATGCAATGGGCCCCAGGTTTGTCTTACATTGTTATTGCATAGAAATAGGGTGCACATGCAAATATGCTTATCATTTGTCTTAGAAAACAGGAATCTATCCCATTCCAAGGAGAGCTAGAGAAATAACTTTGTACTGAACAAAGCAACTAACAAGCAGTAAAATCACTCCTGCCCTAAAAGCTGCTGCAGTTCTGCAGTGGAGTAATTGGAGACCTCATAGGTTGTCAGAAAGAATATTCAGCAGTTTTACCATCTAGGCATCTCATCCCTAATACATTCATTACTGCCGCTCAGATAACAACGTGTTCTGATTGCCCTTGTAGGCAGCGCACCTTGTACGAGGAGGGGATGGCTGGCAACATCTCAGAGCTAAGCTGCCTGGCTGTGCAGCAATCAGCTTCTGAAAGCTGAATCCAATGAATGGCTTCCTTCAGATGGCTTGGAATCAAGCAGGAATGTAATTGAACAAGAGTAATAATGTACTTATTGATCCCTTCAAGGTCTCTGATTTCCGTGAAGGCAAGGGAAGTAATGAGCCTCGAGGAACATTAATGCACCTGCATTATTGAAATAATGGGAGTCCCAGCTCTGAAATGTTTAATTCCCGCTACCTCTGGATATCTGTTCCTCCCTTTGGCATGGAAATAACAGCAAGAGAGAAATGCTGGGCTGCGTGGTGGGAGGCTGTGTGCGTGTATAACAAAATACTACCACTGATAGCTCCTTTGTGCAAGGGTGTGTGAATTTACAGTCTAAGGGCTTGATAACGAACAGGAGATGGACATGATGAATGGCAGGCAGGAAGATAACAAAGTCAGAGCCAGTTAGAGTCGTGTGAAAAAGCTGTGGCTGCAGCATCCAGACAACAAAAGCCATGTCCAAAGTGCTGCAACTGATTTGAAGTGATTGCACTTTGAAATGAAAACTGATTTCAGACACTTCATTTGTTTCCTGGCTGCCCCCAGTTATAGTTTGTTAACATAGCCGTCACCATATGTTGTCTCTCGTTTAGCACTTTCCATCAAAAGATGCTGGGATATGTGATGAACAGTGAAGAAACACAGGCATCCTCCTTGCTTTGCAGGTATAGACAGGAGAAACACCTTTACTTCTCAGCCATGTATTTGTGACATCTCCAATGGCTGCTTCTAACTTTGATTTGATGTTATAGATGGTTACAATAAGTGGAAGTTTTCCTAAAGACTGCAGAAGATACAAGGAGTTGTAGAAATTACACTGGCTTACTACCTCATGGCTTTTAAAAAGCCTCCTGTGAAACACTGTTGTCCAGCATGGTCTGTGTCTGTGATGCCTGTAGCTTTAGCTGGAAAGTTTACTGTTTTAGGGATCATCTCTGGGTTTCTCCAGAACCTAGGCTTTTGTCTGTAGACAGTGCAATGAGTTGTTTTTGATACAGGCAATTTCCTACATCTTGCTTCTGCCCAATACGTTACCAACTGAACATCCTCTGTATGAAGTCGAAGGAGTAATCAATCCTTTAAGATTACATGGACTTCTGCATGAGCCTCAAAATACTTCAGAGAATTATTCTCCTCTCTTGGAATCACAGAATCATTACAGTTGGAAAAGACCTCCAGGATCATCTGGGCCAACCTCTCTTCCCATGGGATGAGATTTCATCTGTCCCGGTGTTATAAATGGTGAGACTGATCCACTCCTGCACTATAAGAATGTGAAATTAAGAATGACAGATCAGCAAGAGTTTTGTAAGCCATGACCTGCACTTCCTTCTCCTTTATGAGAATAACTAAACTACTTGAGGTTGTAGCATTTTAAGTGGTAATGCTTCCTTAGTTAAAAATAAGGACTCTTCAGGCAACTGAAAAAAGATACGTAGTTTTCCCAACAGTAATTAGTTTTTGAGTTTTTTGCTTTTTTCCCTCTTGCCTGATATTGACATTTCAATTTATGCTAATTTATACCACTTGAAAAGCCCAAATAAATCACTCGGGCGGAACTGAAGAGAGGGTGAGTGTAAGGAAATTAAAATTATAAAGTTGATGTCTGTGCTACGATAGCACTTGAGACACAAAGCATTTGCAATCACTGTAGCATGCATCTAGTCTGTATGATACTTAATTAGTTTTTCAACAAGTGGTATGAATTCCTTTGAAAATTTGTGGACCTTTGTTTACTGCCAACCAGCCTCCTCATGTCCACACAATAAATAATCATAGAGATGGGGCCATCTGGAAACCTGAAAGCAGGATATTTTTCAAGACTTGATAAAGAAGGATTTAAAAGAAAAAAAAAAAAAAAGAAAAAAAAAGAAAAAGAAAGAAAGAAAAAATGAAAGAAGGTATCAAAACTTTCTCCTTCTCTTCCTGTTAGTCTAGATAGAACTGTAGAAAGTGTCTTCATATGGCTGGTTTGCTCCATTAATATTTCTATATTACAAATAAAATTTTTCCATGAAAAAGCAAAAAGGCTGAAGCCGTTTCCAGCTTGTTGCCAATGAGGCTACAGTAAATATTCTGAAATTGGATCTGAATAAGAAGTGACCATGGAAAACAGTCACGGAAAGCAGTCACGGCCCCTGGAACCAAAACCCTTGAGAAGAACAAGGTTGAGATACTAATAATGAGATACGGAGAACAGAGATATAGCACAAGTCCAGTCCAGGATGGCAAGTGCTCATCCAAAGTTTGTTCCAGAACATGCTAATCCAATGGCTATTGCCAAAATTTCGTTACTATCATTGCTAGTTCAAACACGGAAACACGTTGCACAGAAAGGCTGTAGAGTTTCCTTGGAGATATTAAAAAAATAATAGGACAAGACCCTGAGCAACCAGAGTATTCTTTGAGGTCTTTTCTGACTTTAATTTTGTAACAATTCTGGCAACTGTGTAAACACTTCTTAAAACAGGATGGACTACAGAATGTGCAGAAAAGGACAGAAAGGATGAGAAAAAAAGAAAAAAAAGGAAAAAAAAGAAAAAAAAAAAAAAGCTTTTGTAGGTCATCCATGACCTATTCTTGACCCAAAGCTATTCAGAAAGCATTCTTGAACACAAAACTCCACACCACAGTGAACAGCACTCTTATCCCATGTAGCTGTTTGCATCTAGAGTGCTTGTGCACATACTTGCATCTGCAAGGATATATCAAACATAAGGATCATCAGGAAGTGCACTCCACACTGAAAGACGTACATAGTGGCGAAGATGAAGGACTTGCCCTTTGCTGAGGCAAAAAGCTATTATTTAGTCAGTCAAGTACAGGAGATAACACCTGCAGAGAGGCATTTTCCTCTCCAAATGCTTGTTTTAATTAAGAGGAACAGCAAGACTGTCACCTCGATAGGAACAATTAAACCAAAGTTGGAGAGGAAAGCTAAATTTGTTCAAATGGTTGGGACAGCCTGGGTCTGAGGAGGGTGGTCTACAAGAATGTATCCTCCACAGTGAGGGAGACAGAAGGAAAAAGTCATTGTCAAGATAAATGGCAGAAAAGCCCACAGTAAATTAGTTCAATAAAAGGACAGAGGGAGAGATCTCTGTGTTTGCACAATAAAAATGATTTTCTTTCATTACTTCTCATAGACTTTTTATTTACATTTTCAATTTCTTGCCATGGGACAGTGAGGACACCAGGTGGAGTCAAACAGCAGTATGTAAATTAAATGGGGGAAAATCCTTCAAAAAACATTAAAAGTAAAGAACTCATTTTTGTCAGAAGAGGCCCCTGATGCTGGAAAATCATCACTGTGTGCTGTCCCTGACCCTTATAACTGTTTTCAAATTATACTGGTTTTTGCTCAATACTTACTTCCCCCTTAGTGTCTAAGATATAGTTTGAGTGGTATGTAGGTTTAGAGCTGACCTGCTGTGAAAGACATTACTCATTTTCAGACCATATTCTGGCAGTCACACTGCAGTCAGCACAGTTCTGGATAAATTCGCCAGAAAAGCCTAGAGACAAGAGGTGATGACAGAGCTCTTGTTCCAGCGCAAGCAATGGATTTGTGGCAGGGATCACTAGCCAAGGAACACTGTCCAGGATGAGGCAGGGACTGTGATTAAATGGATGTAGTTGCTCCCCTTAAATGTCTCTGTATAGGGAATGGGGTATTCCAGTGCCTTTGAGGAGCTGGGTGTTGCAGAATTAAGCTGTACTGAAACTGGAGCTGGATTGAAATTCCCCCTCTGGACAGACTGTATCTGTATAACAAGACCCCTCTCCTATTGAGTCAGAGGAATCATTGTGATGCCTTTAAGCAACATTTCTGCACAAAACCTAACCCCTTTACATGGCTATTAATCTCATATGCCAGATCTGAGAGTACTTGAAAGCCTTTAGCAGAGACAACACAGCCACAGAGGTTGCCCTCAGGTCAAAGCCTGCTGCTGTGCAGATGAAATATTTGCATAACCTTTTCTTCCAAGAATTTATGTGATGCTCAAATGCATTCATTCAGGCTGCTTCCCCAGTGCTTCACTGAAGCTGCCAGACAGGGGCGAAACAATGCAGTGTGTTTTTGGGAAAGAATACGATTATCAACCCGAAATAAGCATACGGTAGGACTATGATAGGGAATATATGACACAGTTGCCCCAGGGGGGAAAGGAACTGGCTGTAGCCATCCCTCTCCAGGCCTGTACTCCTGTGAAAGAGCATGGGCACATCTCACTTTGGTCAGCCAGTTCAATTGCTTGGTCTTTCTGGATGCCCTGGCCAGTAATGACATGTGTGTCAATAATGCACTGGGTTTTTCAGTCTCCTGGTGGATGCAGCTGGAGTGCAATGGCTGGGACAGAGTGATAGTGAGCACTGCCCACACCTTGTGGGTCTTGGAGGAGAGATGATCTCCTGCAAGACAGCTGTTGCTGAGGTTGGACTATCTCCCTAGGAAGCTCTCAGCTCTTCCTGAGGGGTATAAGCTGTGGAGTTTGTTGACTGTGATGCCAGGTTCCACCAGCAGGTAATGGGGCCCAGGATAAATCTCAGCATTTTTTCCTTGCTCACAGCAAACATGGTTATATAATGATGTGACTAAAATAAGAAGCATGGTATAGTGCCACTTGGGATTAGGGGTGTTGGTATAGGTTCAAGGAAGGTGGCTGGATTCTTTCACTCTCAAACAACTTGCTTGTCTGCACAGATAGTGTCTCTTTAGCAGGTTCTTCTCACCTTCCCTGCTCTCCTCCCAAACTTTGAATTCTCTGGATCCCTTCCCAATGTATGTTCCTGTCTCTCAAGATGAAATTAGGCCTCTGGAAGACAGTCTTCCAAACCATTTTGTACCCTATGGCATGAAAAGTCATCCACAACCAGCCCTTATTGCTGTGTTTTTGGTGGGTTAGTTAACAAGGTGTTGTTCACAGGGCTTGGGACTACAAAGGAGCTCTGTATTTTAGGGAAGTGTGAGGTGTATTTTCATGTGTCTAGCTGAAGAGATCAGTGTTCACAGTGATGGGGGAACAGCAATGCTTCCTGGCCTTTGGTGTCTTGGAACAAGGAATTTCGTTCTGTGTTTTTCTTTTGGACAAATGGGAAATCAGCTTGCTTAGTTCTGAGATTTTCAATTGGCTGCTGAGGCTTTAGTGATGGTTATTGCCATTTTAATCTGTCTCTTGGATGTGAATGTTCATGGTACTGATGTACTGAAGGCCTGGATTGTGGGCTTACTAACTGCCTGGCACAGCCAGCGTGGCCAAAGCTTTCACTGGAGGCTGAAGTGAAGCAGGCTGACTATCAGGTGAAAGAATCATGAGAGCTGGAGCTTGGGTTTTCTTGTTTTCTGAGCTGTGTGGTGTAAGGTATTCAAAGAGTTTTCCTTTGACTGCCCTTATTGCATTTTTCTTTTGTTTAATGTCTCCAGGTTTCCCACCTGAAGGCAGGTTTCCCACTCTCTTGCATGGATTATTTATTCTAATCCAACCTTTACCATTCAAGTGATTGCCCTTTGGCCTTCTGGGTTTATTAATTTTATTTTAATTTTATTCCTTTTTTATTTATTTTATTTTATTTTATTAAACCAGATGAGTACAATCTGAAAGGTAAAAAATCAGAGCTATTGCACATAGCTGACATACTACACTTTGCATGGCTGTCTTCCTGTTGTTATTAAACTTTGAGTGACTTTCTGCCACTCAGAATATATACATATATTTATATTTAAATGCCTGTTTTACTTCCCCTAAGTTTTCTTTCAATTTGCTGTCCTTAAGCTGTCGGTTGTATCTGCCAACAGGGAGACAATCAGTGGATGCAAGTGTGCATTTATTATTCCCTTCTTGTTAAAAAAAAAATGAACAAACAAATAAAAGACAAAAGTCAACTCTTTGTTGTATTTAGTATGCTCTTATACTCTTAGAAAGAAAAAGATAATTCCTTCCCGATTTCATCTGACAAAACACACACTGGTTGGTTTGAATTTATTTATTTTCCTTCCTACCTGGAATTCTCAAAGCAATGAAATAATCTGTCATGTTTACTCCGCTGTTTATGCATGAGAACCAGTAGTTATATTGTCTGAAATGTATCAGAAACATTCTTAAGTGTGAGATAATCTTATCCCTGCCTGATACTCTGTGTAACTTGTACACCTCCTAAAGAGACATTTTCTATTGAGAATCTGCTCTGAAATGTGGCCTTTATAGAAATGAATTCTTAGAATAAGAAATTTGAGCAGAGTGTGAGCAATCCACTTCAACCAAGAAAAATATGTACTTTCAGCCCTCTGCATGTTAAAACATCCTATGCACAAAATTGCTTGGGAAACCTCCAGAAATAGTAATTGGTTGTAACTGGAGGGTCTCAGAAGATGAGTCTGAGGCTCTGGTGGGGCTCTGTGTAGGTAATGTGCCTGGAACATCATATCCATGGCTCTTCAAGCAAGTGATGAGCCAGTTAAGATGCCGAGAGTGAAGAAGGCTAAAATAGCAAGGAGGTGTTGGTTTCATGCTTCATCATCTTGGAAACTAGACTTCTGTGAGTAGGATGGTGAGCACATAGGATATTGGCCATTCATTCCTTTTTCATCAGCTTTTAAGACTATTAAGCCTGGGCTGGAATGCTGCTCTCTCTGGAGAGACATCCATTTACTTAGCTTTGAGAGCTCGAGTGTTAGGGAAGAGTTTTTGCTTTGAACTTTCCACATCCATGGACTTTTGAAGATCTTTATGTTATGATCAAAGGGTAAGAGTCTTTGTGCACATGCTTGTTTTCTGTTGGTCTGGTGTTGCTGTTTGCTTAACAGGTGAATGCCTGCTGCTTTCTTCTTTAGGTGAAGGAGTCTGGAGGACCTACTGGCTGGGCCAGAGGCAGGGAGCTACAGGCATACCTCCCTGGATGGCACAGTCCATCAGAGAGGCACCAACGTGCCACCTTCCAGAGTGAGGGAGCAGTGAGAGTCCAAGAAGGAGTCAGCAAACTGGAAATTTACACTCGTGTGCTGGTGGAGGCTGTGCTCATGGGTATTTTGTGGGTGTTACATGACAAAAAAAGTCAGTCGCAGAGTATGGCAAGCTTTAGAGGAGTCCTGAGCATCAAGGCGAATGCTGCTTGCCAAACCCAGCTCCTTTTAGAGCACATCCTGCTTTACAGCTTTCACATGGAAAGGAGCTGGGAGAGAGGCCATCCTGGGCTCCTTCTCTTTCTGCAGGAAAAACAAGAGAAGCCAGAGGATAAAAGAGCAAAAGGTAAAAACCAAAACTCCATGTCACAAAGCAGGATTTCACCCAGCTTGTAGGGTTGCCACTGTCTGATGAGCCAGCGAGATGCATCCAAATGGATCTTGCAGCTTTTTTCTTTGGAGCACGGCTTGATGATTTTCCCTTTTGAAGCTTCTGCATCACTTCCCATCTGTTTGCTTACTCATGGAGGGAAAATGTATTCATTATTTACTTCTCTCTCTGAAATTATGTTTGTGGACTTCGAAGCTTCTCTTTATGTCCTGTAGAGAGCCAGACCTCTTTTAGTAATATACATTTTGCTTCTCTTTTGGCAACTTGATTAAAAGCTAAACACTGGTCAGAAATTATGTCTGATTTATTAGATGAACATGGCCATCTAAAAACCTAAAATTCCTACTGGTGCCCATCCCAGCCTTGTAGAAACCTGTGTGAGCCATCCCATTGAACTGTGGTTAGTGCAATATGTCTGGATACATATAAGGAAGGCAGCAAAACACAAAGCTGGCTAAGGAAAGAAGTGCCAATAGACTTGTTTTTCTGCAAATTGCTCCTGCTCCCTAGCTTGGCAATCACTTGGCTGGAGATGAAACAAGTGCCAGGTCTCCATCCTGACTCAGCAGGCTTCTGTGTGTTCTTGATGAGTGAGCTATCCAAAACTTGAATGCAGGAGCAATCCCAGTACATCGTGCAGACCCATGGGAATGCTGCTGGATACACTTCTTTTATGTAGACCTATTCCATGAGATGAGATCAACTTCTTCATTTACTTTCTTCCCATAAGATGCTTTGTAGCCTTGAAGTTGCCCTGTGTTTTCATCCCTCCTTGCTCCTTGCCTCCTCTTTTTTTTGCTCTATGCTTGGAAGGCATGTTAAAAGATATACTACTCAACTGCTGTGGCTGTCCGGAAATGCTGCCTACCACTCACTAAGGACTTCTGCTAATGTGGATACAACTCTTACAGGAACATAGGGTTATAGGAGATTTCTCATAAAAATTACAGCAGCAGTGCAAAGCCCATTCTCATGCATAAGGCCAGAGCAGGACAGTTTCAGTCAGCTTAGAAGGAAGCTCTGCCTTGACACAGAAACCAAGAGTTAGGGTTCTTGCCAATAAAGTCAGTATTCCTGTTCCCTTGGTATGCTTCATATAGTCTTCTCAGGTACAGTGGTCCTCCAGAAAAGGCTTGAGCCTTTTCTTTTTTTTTTATTTTTTTATTTTTTTATTTTTTTTCCTGATGGAATTCCATGTCCTAAACCATAAAAGCAACTCTTCCTGTTGAAGAAGTGAAACTTTACATATCCCAGAGACTTCTACATGAAGAAGTGCAATAATTTAATTTCAGTCACTGCAGTACAACAGAGGCAGTACTGAAATCTGTGTCCCCTCCTGGGTTCAAAGCCCTGTAGAGGCTTTGAACTCAGCCTGACTGGAGTTAATTTAGAAAATTAAAATTCCAATGAAAACATATGCAGAAAGAAAAAAAAAAGTCAGATTTTGCTTTTCGCTGAAAAGCAGTGATAACTTGCCTTAGCAAGTAGCCAAATCCAAAGCCTATAAATTGTAAACAGCCCTTATCCTGGATTGTTTTCGCTCTGCTTGCTTATCCAGCATAAAGTGCAAGGAGTGCAAACACTGGATATCTGTGGGAGAAGCTGTTGATCAGAGCATAGGATGTCACACCTGGAGTTACAGCAGAAGCAAGGCTGGGGTGCTGAAGCCAAGATGAAGACATCACAAGGCCACGGGATGCGACAGTCTGAAGGACACAACAGGAACCCCATGGGTCCACAGAGTGTCAGCACAAGGAGAGGAAGTTGCTGAGAACAGTAGGTGGAAGTGGGGTTTAGTGGTCCAGAAGAAGAAATAAGACTTGGGGACAGCAAAGAGCTGGGGTAGGTATACAGGGAACAAGGTTGAAAGAGAAAGGTGCAAGGACAAGGTTTGGATCTAGGGAGAGAAAAGATAAAGTGGTTAAAAGTATGATTCTGGACCAAACTGCTTGGAGTTTTAGACTTATACTATCTGTGAATTTTTAGGAATCCTTGCCTTGATCTCCTATTGCCAGCAGCACATACCCACATGCTTCACTTGGGTGGGTAAAACTGCAGAGGGCAGCAGAGGAGGCTGTGGAGAGAGTATTGTCCCAGGATGAGAAGTGTGCAGATAGAGAGCTGCTGGGACAGGCCACTTCGGTCCAGGTACTGTACACGGAGAAAAACATATTTGTCCTATCTTGCTGTCATGGTGTCACTGCATATGCAGTGGGGCTGCCACACGGAAAGGTGGCCCTGCAAAATGTACTTAAATCTGAGCATCATTCTCAAGTGGTAGGATGACGGGAAAAAATAGAAATATTCAGCTAAGCTCATAGAATCATAGAATGTCCTGAGCTGGAAGGGACCCCCAGAGATCACTGAATCCATCTCATGATACAGTTTAGGGCCATACATCATCAGTGGCTGCTACTGGAAGGAACCCAGCCTGTGGTGCTCAGGCTGCTGTTCCAGCTGGTTCCTCTTTGACTTTATTGGGCAGTCCAAGCCTATGATTTTAGATCTGCATGTCATGTACTGGCTCTTCTCTCTCTTGTCCTGTTTAATAAATATTCTGTGAGTGGATGTGCGTATACAGCTTCAGCACAGCCAGCAGATCCTCAGCAGGGTCTCACCTCCCTCTGCCGGCTGCAGGGAAAGCAACATAGAGCCCTGAAGTGCCAAACAGATTAAAAATCACCATTGTTTCTGCACATAAAAGTGCACTTTGCAGAGCTTTGTGACTTGCCAGTGCTCTGGGAGAATGGCTGTTCTGCTGGGGCTGCTCTCAGATCTGAGCCACATAAGGCATAAATAATGGCTTGGGTCACACATACAACTCATCATCGATCCATTAACCAGTGTGGCTTCTTGCCCTCTGTCTCCTCCCAACAGACACAGCCGTGACTGGGTTTCAGCATCTCAGGGTCCTTTTTAGAAAAAACATTCTTTTTGGAAAAAAGAACCATGATCAACAATGCTGAGTGAGAGGAAATATTTTCTGCTTTGGTGATGTTTATCGCAGGGGTGAACAATTCTGTAGGAACCTGAAGGATCATGCTGCAATTCCAGGGTGGTAATGCTTAAATTACTATGTTCTGATGGATAGCTAGGTGGGTATACACCTCCTTCCAGCACAAGAAATTTGGTAATACCATCTGGTCAATCCTAGCACATATACTGTCAAACTAGGTGCTCTAAACCATCCTGTACATGTCACACTTGTTTCCTGTTTATACAGGATGCTTGAGGCCAACAGCTTCTGAGACAAAGATAGTCCTTGGTATTGGACATCATTTTGTACTGTAGACCTATTTTGGACTGGGCACAAGCAGTTTTTTAAGAACATATATCTTCTTTAGATAGATTTCCTTTCTTTGATAAGAGTACAAGAGATTTCCTAGGTACTCAATACATCTCACAACAAAAAGAACATTTAGGAAGTAACAAAAGAAGCTCTAAAAGCATCTTTCTGAGAACATGTCAGCAATGGCAACCAGAAAAAAAGTGTGTATTAGAAGAAGAAAAAACAGACTTTGAAGTAGCAGCAGATAAGACATCTTGTTGATTTTGTAGATATATTTATCTCACTCTTCCTTTGCCAAATCATGTCCCCATGTTTTGCTACCTTTGTGCCATCTCCCAGGCCTGGCTTTGAGAATCTGAGTTCTTGGTGGGGAGTCTGATGGACCTGAGCATTGCTGGGACTAACCTGGATCTGGTTTGATAGTCCCTGGAGCCTCTGAGTGAAACGATGCTGGAAGGTGGACCATAGGTCAATACAGGAAAGAGGGTTCTGACGCACAGGCATGACTATGATGGTGGGACGTACTGTAAGCCCAAATGCAGTGTGTTGGAGTCAGGGGCTGTGAGTTTTTGTGTGCACTGAAGGGACAAGGGGGTGTTGCTTACATGAAGGATGTAGCAGGTCATGGAATAACAGAAAAACATGAGTGGCGACTTTTGCTGTGTAGCCCAGTGTCCTCTTTCTGACAGTGGCCCAGGGTGATACCAAATATAAGAACAGGTAAACATATAATACATTTTCCTCCAGTGCTCTCTTGGCCTCCAGACACTTTCTGTTCAGGGATTTCCTGACATGCAGGTGGTTTCTAAGTATTTTGTAAAATCAGTAGCTCTCTAGGGATCAGCATGCCCATGAATACCCTCCACTTTCAGAACCTCCAACAAGGTGAGGAGCTCTCCAGCTTCAATAAGAACCTCCTTGGGATTGTTTTGAACTTGACCTGTGGGTTGACATGAAATCAATTTCTCATTTTAAGTCTCTTTCTCTGTATTCTCACCTCCTGTAGAGAATAAAGTGCAGCAGTGGAAGAAGTAGCTGACGGGCTGAAGAAAAATGAGTCACAACTGATGGAAGGACGGAGGGATGGATGGGTGGACGGATGGATGGATGAAAGGATGGAGTAAGCCCCTTGCTCACCCAGGCCCCAAAGCCCTCACCTGTGTGCTCAAGCCATCAGTGAGGTGCACAGACAACAGCTCTCTCTCCAGGAACTATGATTTTATAAAGGTTTAAATTCCCGGTGAGTCCTTCAATGCAAAGAGGGAAGCTGACAGTGCTGTTGATGGTCTTTATGAAAGAGTCTGGTTGGTTCCCTTCAGTTCCCACTGGACATTGACCTGATGAAGACTAACCAACACTATTATCAGCATGCACAGGATACTTTTGTTAAATAACAAACCCATATGCAGTTTGTTTCCTTTACCACTCTTTGTGTTTTGTTCTGTTTTTTTTTTTTTTTTTTTTTTTTTTTTTCTTTCTTTTTTTTTTCCCTGTCATTGTTTTACTCCAGCCACATCCCTCTCCAGCTGCACATTAGCATTCCTCCTCTTGACAAATCCTCCTCTCTCGTTTCCTGCCCACGCTTCTCCCTTTCCTCACTCTTCCACAGAGCTGTTTATAATTGCACAATTAAACAGGAGTGACTATGTGCACACTAACATGAAGTTGTCAGTCACTTATACAGCATAGGAGCCGGCAGGTCAAAGGCCGCAAGAAGGGCAAATTTCTCCTTGCTGCCTCCCCTTCCTGTGTAGCAGAGCTACCATGCCACCAGGAACATGATTACATTGCCTCATTTTCCTTTGCCTGGTAGCAGAAGCAGTAGCCAAAGTGTGTTGTCTTTGGGAAATCAATAGCTCTGTAGATGCAGCATCAGAGATAATTCTTTATTGACATGTGCAATAGCAGGAATTCCCACCTGCAATATCTATCATGGTGCCATTCTCTATCCTTATGGTTCTGGACATATATTTCCCTGATACGTCACTGCCTACAGGTTGATGTAAAGACCTCCAAAGAGCTCACTGGAAGAGGAAAGGCATAAAGCCAACACATGCCCAGCAAGCGATGGGCTGGTCCCATGTTGTGGAGGTGCTGGTGATGGAGCAGGAGAGCCGATAAGGGCTCTTCTGTTCACAGCGTTCCCCAGCAGGTGTGGCTGTAAGACCATGCTAAGAGCTTCCACTTGTTGCATATCTTGGACGTGGTTTGAATTGAGAAACTGGAGGCCATCTGATGTGAAAGGAAAATCATTTGTTTTGCTCCCTTTGATTGCAGTGCATCTTACTTCTAAATTTGCTGGCAGGATAGTTCAGTCACTGAGAAAGGGGAAGGAAAAGGAGGTCTGGGAACCCAGTTCATTGTGTTTCATACGGCACTGAATTTCAGCTAATAAGGTTTTCATGTGAGGCAGAAAGGAATTTGCTCAGTGAACGAAACAGCACTCCACCACTTGCATGAAGTGAGCTGAAGAAGCGTGTTGTTCTCTGGATCCACAAAGTGGGTGAAAGCTTTACACATCCGTTCTGACCCCTCCTGGGAGGCAGCCAGACAAACCCCCATGCAGTGGAGAAAAGGGGTTGTTTGCCAGGGAGAACCCTTGAGATCAGATGCAAGCAGCCATCTGGGATGCACAGCCGTCAGCAGATTCTGTCCCCATTGACGTTTTTGAAGTTATTATCTGATCTTGGGGGCAATCTGGTAATTATTCAACAGTATCTGGTATTATTATTCAGCAGTAGAGATACCAACTACTGGATGCTGAAATTCAGCTCTTTAAAAAACAAAACCCAGATGTGAACAGTGCTTGAGGCTGGTGTGTCCTTTCAAAACAGAGCTCATTAATCTTTCATTGTAAGTGCAACCACTAACAACACATACTGCCCTGGAAGTCCAGGAGATCCAGTGTGGAAAAAGTGTTTTTTTCTGAGAATGGATCAGAACCCATAGTAGACAGCAATCTCAGGAGAAAAACATCAGTTGACCTCTTTCACACTTTCCTCCAAAATTTGTTAACCTCCTAGCTGTTAACTCATTTGGTCTGTAAGTGTCAGTGTAGATTTATTAGTAATTGGCACTAAAACCAAAAGTCTGGGGATAACACACATTTATTTGGGAAGATTTGGGAAGAACGTCACCAGGCCATATAGAATCATAGAATCATAGAATATCCTGAGTTGGAAGGGACCCTTAAGGATCATCAAGTCCAACTCTTGACACTGCACAGGTCTACCCAGAAGTTCAGACCATGTGACTAAGTGCACAGTCCAATCGCTTCTTAAACTCAGTCAGGCTCGGTGCAGTGACCACTTCCCTGGGGAGCCTGTTCCAGTGTGCAACCACTCTCTCAGTGAAGAACCCCCTCCTGATGTCAAGCCTAAACTTCCCCTGCCTCAGCTTAACCCCGTTCCCGCGGGTCCTGTCGCTGGTGTTAATGGAGAAAAGGTCTCCTGCCTCTCGACACCCTCTTACGAGGAAGTTGTAGACTGCGATGAGGTCTCCCCTCAGCCTCCTCTTCTCCAGGCTGAACAGACCCAGTGCCCTCAGCCGTTCCTCGTACGTCTTCCCCTCCAGGCCTTTCACCATCTTCGTAGCCCTCCTCTGGACACTCTCCAACAGTTTCACGTCCTTTTTATACTGTGGTGCCCAGAACTGCACACAGTACTCGAGGTGAGGTCGCACCAGCGCAGAGTAGAGCGGGACAATCACCTCCCTCGACCTACTAGCGATGTCGTGCTTGATGCACCCCAGGACACGGTTGGCCCTCCTGGCTGCCAGGGCACACTGCTGGCTCATATTCAACTTGCTGTCTACCAGGACCCCCAGATCCCTCTCTTCTAGGCTGCTCTCCAGCGTCTCATCGCCCAGTCTGTACGTGCAGCCAGGGTTTCCTCGTCCCAGGTGCAGGACCCAGCACTTGCTCTTATTGAACTTCATGCGGTTGGTGATCGCCCAGCTCTCCAACCTATCCAGATCCCTCTGCAAGGCCTTTCCACCCTCATCCGAGTCCACAACTCCTCCAAGTTTGGTGTCATCAGCAAACTTGCTCAAAATACCTTCTATTCCTACATCCAGATCGTTTATAAAAATATTGAAAAGTACCGGCCCTAAAATGGAGCCTTGAGGGACCCTGTAAGGTAGGATGTAGGATAAATTACTTCTACGTATTGGTCACAGCAGACAACTCAGGGAAATGTCAGAAGCAGCCAAGCCAAGAGAGGGACCTCAGGGTGTGTAGGGCTCTTTTCAGAAGTGAAATAAACCTTGCAGGGCTTACAGATGATCCACTGTTATTATACAGCATCTCATTCACAGGGATGCTGTCCCAGTATTGACTTCAGCAGGCAGACTTGGACCAGTAAGGCCTCCCTGTAGGAAGCTTGGCTGGCCTGAGCTCTGCTGCAGTCTGTGAAGTCTCCCATTGAATGTAACTCTCCAAGAGGAAATCGACAGTCTTTTTGGGCTGGTTTAGATCACTGGAAATTGTGTTTTCCTGGTGTGTATAGGGTAGAATTCATATGACTGTGTGAGGGATTCTAGAATTTTAACATCTATATAAATGCATGTCACAGACCATTCTTCCGTCAGGTGTAGCTAGTTATAGGTAAAGTAGAAATGTGATAGTTTCAATCCAA
This sequence comes from Heteronetta atricapilla, assembly GCA_011075105.1. Lineage (NCBI taxonomy): Eukaryota > Metazoa > Chordata > Aves > Anseriformes > Anatidae > Heteronetta > Heteronetta atricapilla. Next base: position 155,446,941 of record CM021732.1, read on the forward strand.
AATAGTATGAGATGCGTAACTGTAGGCAAATGAATCTTGCCTAGAGAGAACACCATAGATGCAGGTATCCATAGTGTTGAGACTTTTATGACACGTATTTACAGCAGTTAATACAGCATTGAATCCCTGTGTCCCAGCTAACACGTGACCCTTGAACACAAAATCCTCAGAGAAGAATAAGACCAGCCCTCTGATTTATTAACTATTTCAATATACTCATATTTTTTAGCAAGTCAGTTAATATCAGAGCATACAGGGGGGTAAAGAAACTGCCTTGTTCCTCCATGGAAGGGTTTATTTCTGAAAGCTCTTCATAGGAAGCATTTGCACTTTTTCCTGGGTGAACTCCTCCAGTTCCTGGCTGCTTGGATAAACAGCTTGCAAAAGACTCTGCTATTTCTTCTGCGAGTTTTCTCCAGACAAGAAGTGCCAAGGCTTGATTTACCTGAGGCAATCACTGGATCAAAGCATAAGGTTGACAATTATTGCTGAAGTGGCAGCAGCTGGGAGGACTCTTCTGCCACCTGACCTTCCTTCCAGCGCTGAGGACAGCTGTCACCTGTGACACCAGCACCGAGTTTCTTGACTCTTCTAAATGGATTCTATTTACGCTTCTGTTCATACCAGCAGTTGGTTGTCTGGAAAATGTCCAATTTTGGGAGCAACAGCTGTTGCTTTAAAAGTGACAGGCTCTATTCATCTAAAACAATCTCTGATTGGAGCTGTACAGCCGACCGAATGGACCTAGCTCACGGAAACTCTCTTGCTACGAATATGCTATGCATGAAGGCTGAGGAAGGCAGAAAGCATTTGCAGTTTGTCAGGAAAAAAAAAAGCTCAAGTGAATATGTTCGGAAACAATAGTAGTATTCAGGCAGGACATTTTGAATTATTATTATTATTATTTTCCTGTTGGGTTCTAGTTTGGTCCCTAAGCGAAGCAAAAATGTAGACAGAAAGTTTGGGTTATGTTCCTGATATTGCTATTTTTTCTTCTATGATTTCAAAGAAGTCTCACAGGGACCGGATTTCATTGTATCAATATTTTAACTAATTTGTCCAAATGGTCATTCTGGAGGGTCCATCAGGAAGTGGAGGTACAACTGCTAAGTGAGGTCACCCTGCGTTAACTATGCAATTCTCCCAGCACAATCTTTTTCTTATTGCAAATGAGAGATAAATTGGGTCAACATAAACTTGCTTCATTTTTTTGTCTGTGAGTAGCATATAGTTAGTGGAGCTGTCAAAACTTAAACCTGTGTCTCATTCTTTCATTTTCCTGATAGCAATATATTCCGTTTATGACAACTTTTTCCTTTTTTTTTTTTTTTTTTTTTTTTTTTTTTTACACTTTCCCATGCCCCAAATAAATTATAAAATTTAAAAACTTATCTTAACATTACTCTTAATTGTATAATTTCTCTTCTTTTTTGGTTTGCAGGGATTAAAGGTCTTTTTTTTTTTTTTTCACAATTAATTTGTTTTCTTTACAGCACGCCATGGACAAAAGTCACAGAGACTGTTTATTTCTTTCTGTGAGAATGGTTCAAGACAGCCTGGAAGCTGTGACCTGAGCCCACAGATAGCTAACAGACACAGGAGCACAAGAGATCTTGCAAAACAACAGCTCCTGCTTAGATTTGGTGGCTTCAAAGCCTGTGACGCACAAAGCATTGAGGATACAGAGGGGGAGACCTCATTATCAGTCTGAGCCTAGCCACAGGCAGACAAGGAGACTGGAAGAAAAGGGACCAGTTGTGATAACACATAGAGAAAATCTGTTCTGCCTTCTATTTGAGATTTTTTGAAGGGGAGATGGCATACCCTGGCCACCAAATAATTTCTTTGAGACACAGCCTTGTGCTGATCCCTGTGTTGTGCTGCTCTGACCATAAAACAGCAGTCTTTCCTGGGCTATGAAGTCCCGGTTGTTTTGCTGGTAGAAGAAAGCAGAGGGTATAAATGGCTTGTCAGCTCTACCAGGCTGGCCTCCAGAGGTAAGTCCCAGAGCTGAGCTCAGGCTGACTTGTGCTTGCGGTGGCTGAAATTTCAGATCTCTCCAGGCTCCTTCAGGCATTCCAGCCCCCAAGGATTCATCAGCTTTTACATTTCTGGAAGTAGGTAAACTGACACTGACAGGTTATTTCAACTGACTTCCAGTCCCCTGGAAACCTAAGATGCAGAGATTTAGCTCAGCCCTGCCCTTGTCTTTTCCTAAGATACTTCCAGTAACTCACCAGTGGTGAGGCTGCACCTGCAGTACTGTGCCCAGTTCTGGGCCCTCTGTTACAGGAGAGATGTGGGCATACTGGAAAGAGTCCAGCAAAGAGCCACCAAGATGATGGTGGGACTGAAGCACCTCTGTGGTGAGGAGAGGCTGGGAGCTGGGACTGTGCAACCTGGAGAAGAGGAGCCTTGAGGCAGGAGTTTTCATCAGTGTCTATAAGTACCTGAAAGGAGGGTGAAAACAAGACATAGCCAGGCTCTTTTCAGTGGTGCCCAGTGCCAGAACAAGAGGCAATGGGCACAAACTGGAGCACAAGAGGTTCCCTCTGAACTTCAGGCATCACCTCTGTGTTGTGCAGGTGACAGAGCATGGGCACAGGTTGCCCAGAGAGGCTGTGGAATCTCCTCCTCAGTGACCTTCAAGAGCCACCAGGTCCTGGGTCCTCTTCTGGAGGTGACCCTGCTTGAGCAGGAGCTGGACCAGATGGACCCAGTGGTCCATTCCCACCTCAACCAGTCTGGGATTCTGGGATCCATGTGCTTTTGTTTGCATGCGTGTGCCTGTGAATGCACAGAGATCAGAAACCTCCCCCAAATAAATAAATCAGGGAGCTTTTCATTTACATAGAGATTAATTTAAGCAAATTATCAACATGGACAAAAACACTCAGAAAAATATTCTTTCCACTCCTTCATCCTTCACCACCCTATTTAGTCCTTATCTCCAATGTCCCATCAGTATTGCTTTCAACTGTACTTTATTGTTATACATACCTTGGGTCATTTTACAGCTACCCTATGCCTTTATGGTGTTTTCTTCTGCTGGCCATAGTACAGCACTATTCCCTATTCTCTGCTTCTCTAGGGATCCATTTGTGTTTCATCCCTCCTTCTAGACCTCTAGTCACATATAAGACCTCTTCACTAGTCTACCTACTAACACTCAAACTTTGGGTGGTGGTGGTGGTATAAAGCCAGGATTTCTGACAGCTCTTGAAGAAAAAAATAAATAAAAGCAGCATGCTTAATCAGTTGGCAGCATTTACGACAAAACTCTGAAAATGGACAGCACAACGAAAGACAGGTGCTTTTAATCCCTAAATTTTGTTGAAAGGCTGCAAAAATGTCTGAGAATGTAAAAGTGTTTTTGGCTTGTGGATAGCCTCTTGAGTCATTGCAATTTCCTGATGCTATAATAATAAAATTCTGAAAGAAATCACAGCCCAGCTTTTCAGATCAAACTGATTGTCGTGAAGACTAATTCCATGGAAACCACAGGATCTGCCCCATTTTCTTCTTCTAAGGCCCTCGCGCATGGCTGAGTCTCATTTACCTTTGCACAATTTAGCATAATTACATCTCTCTAGTTTAAGCAGAACTTTTTTTTTTTTTTTTTTTTTTTTTTTTTTTCCAGGACGGTCAGAAAGATGAGCTTGAATGCCTTCTGGAAACTTCATGGGGTTGCAGTCTCTGCACTACAGAAAAATAGAAGCTTCATTCTTCTAATGCCTTCAGTGTTTCAATCTCTTTCATTTCCATGTGAGGTGGAGAAAAGACCTCGTTCCTTTCTGGATTTAAGCTCTTTTATTTCAACCGTTAAAAAGGAGTGATGGACATCTTGATGAATTTCAGACCCTCTAACAACAGAACAGAGAAGGGGGGAAGCAGCAGCTGGTTGCTGGGAGATCTGAACTGATTTTCATTCTCTCCATTCAGCTCCCCCTCAGATACAGGCACTTAATTCAAATCAATATCAGAACTCATGGAGAAAATCAAGAATATTTCTGCCAACTGATTAAGAAAAGGAGAAGGAAATCTGGGGTCAGACGAGGCGAGCTGTTCATTCTTTACTAAACACATGATAAGATGTTTTCATTGACAGGAGTAATTGAAATGCACATTGCCACAGACTCAGCAGGCACAATGAGATGTCTCTTATTTTTCCTGTCATCTCAGAAAATAGTGAAGTTCCTGTGGCTGTTTCTGTCTGTGAAGTAGGCACTGGCAAAAATCTATATTTTCACTAATCTTTATGCTTTGAGTGATATATAAATAATTATGAGAAGAGTCAATAGCTGCTTCCCATCATATCCCCAAACTCTCTGTCTGCTAACCATAGGAGAGCACACACCAGCAGGTAGTACAGGGCAGAAGCAGATTTCTTGCACATTCTTGCTTTATTCCTGCTTTCCTTGAGAAACTGGGAGAGATTTGGGAGAACCAGAGGCTTCTCTAGAGGCTTCTCCTGGAGTCCTGGTTGCCATAGGTGTTTAAACCCTCATGGGCACAAATCTCAGATTTTTACATTGTGAAGGAAATGAGCAGCTTCTCAGTCTTATGGCTTTGTTTCCCAGTTCTATTTCTTTTTCCCTGAAGAAAACAGCCACTTCCACTGGCTGGGCCAGTCTTCATCCCATCAAAGGTCTGTAGGAGACCAGGCTCTGAAGGCCAAGCCAGGGTTCGATAACAAGTGAGCAGCACTCCCAGCTCAGGTGCCCACTGCAAACACTACAAGCATGCAGCAAATTTCCCCCTCCATGCATCAGAGCTGTTTCTGTGCCTGTTTTTCATTCCCAGACCTGCACTGCTGCACTAAATCAGCTCTCAGGGATAAACAATCTGCAACAACATCTAAAATAAGTAGGAGAGAAGGTGTGAGAGTGAGGGAGGAAGACTGGCTACTAAGGGCAGATAAAGCCTCAGCCAAATCCTTGTGCAGGTCTACCGAGACTTCATGACCAGGTAAGTCATACACAAACATGCCCTCATAAAAAAGTAGAGAATTCAACAATATTAATAAGCTGCTGTTCAAGATGGTTTGGCTTCTAATTGGATTATGTTAATGGTGAGGTGGGTTCATGTGTGGGCCACCGTTGGGGAGAAGGAGGAGCTTGAGCACAATATTGGCTTTTACGTCCAGGTTGGATTTACCACTTGAAATTCACCGCACTCCTGGTTTTGAGCCCCTCAGTTCAGGATCTGACCCAGTAAACCTGGCCAAAGAGAGAAAACCAAGTGGTCTATAACATGGATCCCCAGACCCTTCTATAGTATAGCATGGCTGTAAGAGACAGTGAAAAGAATATCATTATGGGAGGCATAAATAAAAGTGAATTATAATATTTAACATTTTTATAGTTCAGCACCCTCTGGCTGGCTGTTATCTTAGCCATCCCCTGGCACAAGAATTATTCCATGTGCAGAAAATACACAAAGAGCATAATTTGTTCTGTTTAAAAGAAAAAAAAAAAAAAAAAAAAAACACTAAAAAAATCTGATCCTTATGCCTAGGCTCTCACGTGGACAGCAGAACAAAATCTCCTCTCACAGCCTGCAGGCAACATCTTTCCCTATATGAATGTGACGTCTCAGCCACGAGTTTGTGGTTGTGGAAGATAAAATTTAGTTGACCCAAGGGCTGAGTTACGGCCACCTGTCCAAGTTGTGGTGCTGGCAGTAGCCCTGCTCAGAATGGCTTATTGGATCTGTGCAATGCTCTCCACAGCACATGGATCTGCAGGAAATATCCTCTGTGGTCTCCTTCAGTTCCTGCATGGAGAAACTTCTTCCTCTGCTGGAAACCAGTCATGTAAAATTGTTGTTGCACAGCTTCATTTTTATTTTATTTTATATATAAATATATATATAATAGGCATAAAGGACCTGAAGAAGAGTGTGAGAATGCTGTAGAATTACTAGCCTAGAAAAGATTTTGAGGGCTTATCTGGTCAAGCCATTTCCTCAAGAGGGTATTGATTTGGGCTGATGCCATAGCAGTCTAGCCTTTCCTTACACATCTCTGTTAATGGAAATACAGTTTCCCAGTTAATATTTTAATAATTTCTGTAAGCTTTTTTTCTTTTTTTTTTTTTTTTTTTTTTGGTAAGTGTTTTGCAAAGTTAAACTCTTCCACACTTTTGCATCCCTCTCTCAAACAATCCACTAATTTTCTTCTCTCCCTGGAATCTCTTTCCTTTTCTGTTTGTCCTGTACTGTTGCTTCTTCAGATTTATGCCATGGCTACAAGTGGACAATGTGGTTATGTGACATGGACTTCTTTAAGAGCCTTGGATGATCATCTGAAGATAAAATCAGACTAGGAATCTCTCTCTCTCTCTCTCTCTCTCTCTCTCTCTCTCTTTTTTTTTTTTTTACCCCAACATTTTTTGGGTCATTTACATACATAAAAATTCATCTTCTAATCAGAGGCTGTCATATGTCATTAGGTTAAAGGTGTGAAACAGCACCTGTGGGACTTTTAAACATTAGATAATTAATTCTCTATAAGACTTCTGTTTTAAAATTTGAAGTGTCTCTTTCTCCTAATGAGCATTAGAAGACTTGTTGGACTTTTTTACTAGTGAAATCCCAGAAACCTGGCTGGAAATGCCACAGACACACAGAGTACATGTACTGTACTTTGATACTCAGTGAGAATGTAAATAACAGCAAGAAATACTGGTATTTCTTTTTAGTTTCAAATAATCTTCCCTTCATGCTTGATTTCTCTCCAGAGCATAACAAAAGAACTGCCAATAGCCCACGAGCCCCGTTATGAAATTCTTAAGGGACGTCAGCATGAAATTCTGACTCTGGTGAATATCCCACAGCAGATATTTGGAAGGTAAACATTGCTCAGATATTTATGGCTTTATGTTTTGAATCAGCCTTATCTTGCCCTCTCTCCTAGTGTCTGCAGTGACTGATGATACCATTAAGGCCACTTAGAATAGATGCATGAAACACGGTATATCAGATCTCCAATTATTTTCTCTGCAAATGAACAATATTTTTTAACTGTCCCTTCCTCGATATATTAATGGCCATCCGTGTTAGATGCCATCCAGCTAGACTGCCATCACAATGCTTAGTGTGAACCTCAAGTCCAGCAAATCCCTGTGTTTGCTGTTGGAAGTGTCCTGTTATCTTTGCTTGCATCCCAGCCATGGGGTTTTCCAGCTTCCAGTCCTCTCTCTCCCATCCTGCTCCCAACTGCAGGGTATAGCTGGTGAATTAGCTACTTCTGGAAGAGGGAAGTGGACAACCACAGTATTCAACAAAATGCCTGGCATGAGAAAAGCTATGTCTTTGAGTCTCAAGCCTCCTAGAAATCCGTATCCTGCAAATCTAGCAGCAGTGACAGACTCAATTAATAAATTAACAAGTTAATATGCCTTGCACAGTGATGCCAGGCCTTAGTATCATTGCTGGAGAGCAACCACCAACTGGTTGTGTGCTGATCCCTAGCATCTCACAGGGATGTTGCTGCTGAGCAGGGAGGAGAAGTCAGTGTGCATGGGAAGGGCAAAGCAGTCAGTTGCTGTCACTTCTTAAACAGCTTCATTACGCTGGACTACAGGAGAAATCTGGGCTATCTCAATTCTTTTCACATGAAGGAGGTATTGTGTTGTGACAAATAAATAAATAAATAAACAAATAAGCATTAGCAGGGCAGAGCTGCAGAAAAGACTTTTACGAAAGTATGTACAAAGTTGTTCCGAGTGGGAATCCAAAACCAGCTTAGTGCCCTGGCTGAGTCTGAATTGAATTAATTCCTTGACCAGCAAGTCAGTTGTGAGGTTGAGGGCTGTATATCCAGTACCTGCCTTGAGGCTGGACTTCTGCAAGCAAGTAGTTTCTCCAGGGATGACAAATGCCCCCTGCAATTGCTTTCACTCTGAATGTAGACTCTGCACCAGGGTTAATTGAACCAAGTTCAGCTGCTACTTGGTCTAATTGATTTTTCCAGAAGTTTCTGAGTAAACAGCTATCTATCCTCTGTCTGGAAAATCCTAACTCAGTGGTGGAACTGCCATGGGGGGTGGTCACGTTTAAATTAGTGCTGTGTCTTTCTAGAAGCACACAGGGCTTCTCCCTCCTGTTGTAATAGACTAATTAACAGTGCTACATCCTGCTGCACATTTATTTAACATATCTGTAGCATAGACAGTGGCCTAGAGGATGCAGCTGCTAATACTTTCTGGAAAATGTCTACAAGTCATATAGTATGTCTCACATTTTCTGTTTTGAGAATGGCTCCATTCCCATAAACCATCCCAATCTCTTCCATGGGTGGATACTTGAGTTTCTTTCTAGCTAGAAGCTGGTTTCCAGGTGAATTGCCTTTGATTTGCATTTCCTTGCCTTCCTGATGACTTGCAATGTCTTTTCCACCAGCCCCTTCTGCCCGTTGCTTCCTTGTAACACCCTATGGAGCTGGTTTATCAGATATCTACATGCCCTCCTACAACATGCTTGCCTTTAAACCTGTTGCTCTCTGGAGCAATTTTCTCCATTTTTGGTTTTGTTCTTTCTCCTTGGCTGTTGTCCCCCTTCACCCTCGCTATCACTGCATTAAATCCCTCCTGCTTAGAACACTTTTTAAAGTCTTCACTTTCTGCTTGAAATGCAAGAAGGTTCAGGAAAACTTAAAAATAGAATTGTTTACACATACTAATATTTCATAAAATGTTCAGGAAAGTTTTAAAATTGTTAGTCAAAAGTTGGGTTTACATTTTCAACAAAAGTATAACTTCTTATGAAATCTAACTCCAATGAACTTTAATTATAACATTTCATATTTTAATCAATACTCAGGCTGACTGCAAATGTAGGCACAATGAGGTCTCTTTAACTGACATATCCCAAAATAGCTTTATCTATAAAATTTCGATGACATGGACTGAAGAACAAGTTGTTCAGTTCTTGGAAGAGGTTTTCACTTAAATGTAGCTTCTTTATTTTCTTTCACTGTAGAAAGAACACATATTTTTAAAAAATTAATAAAATAACATAAAAGACCATGTAGTGAGCTTGACAATAAGTGGTATTCAGATTTTAGAATTAATTCAAAGTATATATTATCCTGTGATTATCTCAGTGGCAATACCTCTGATCTGCTTACGATGATTTGTTGTGCAAGCACTAATATGTAAGATATGAGCAACTTAGCAACCCTCCACCCCAAAAAACAAAGAACACAAAAAGCTAAATGCTGTTTCTCGGGTGCATGGGGTGCTAGTACAGGGATGGTGGTGTGGAGATGCCTGGTGTGCTCAGTCCTGCTGGGATTCCATCAGGAACGGCATGTGCAGTGCTGACATCTCAGTGTCAGAATGATGCTGCTGCATTTCAGTAAGGTGGAACATGAACAACGATGGAAGCTGGCTTTCTCTTCTTTCAAAGAGAAGCAGGGGAGAGCTGTGGTCACTAATTAGATGTTCAACCACTGACTAGGTGTGCATGTTTTCCTTATGAATGCAAATACCTACTGGGTTTAAAGCCTTGGCAGAAGAACTAATGGAGGCACCTGGTGGTTTCTGCTTAGACTGTAGGTGATCTGAGCCCAATGCCGTTTTTTTGCATTGTTTGTGCTGCACCAAGTACAAAGGCAATCACCACTGAAAGTCTAATTGGTAGCATTAATGAATCTGCATATGCACTATTTCTCCATTTCTCTTTAAAATCTGCAGAGGTATTTAAATAGTAGACAGTGAATCTTAAATTGCATCCTTTTAATATGTATGTAGCTAAACTTCTAAAAGTGTCTGGCTGTAAACCTAAAAACCAGACTGATCGCAATGAGCCACACCAAAATTTCCATTTAGTAAATATGCAAATCACAAAGTGCTGTACAATTCTGTCTATTAAAACATGATGTATTAACTGAGAACGTACTGTTGGTTATTATGACAAGGGGATTTAATTTACACAAACTTTTTAATGGTGACTTTGCACATTCTGGGGTGAATATTTGAAATGGGGATGGGTGGTATGCTTGTGTAATCACCCAGCTTATCTTTAATGTCTCATCCCATTTCTATTTTGAAAACCTTTAATGGAGAAGCAAGGCATGTTTAATTGATTGCCATTAAAATCTTCAAAGGAATTGGCAAGATGAAAGTTGTTTCTAATTACTGCATTATGATGTAAGCTTAATGATACGCCACTTCTCCAAATTGATTTTATTAGAATTTAAGATGAGGAATTAATTGAGTCGCTGTATTGATCCATTTTATTTTTCCACCATTTAACATGTCCAGTGAAAAAAAAAAAAAACTATTGAGCTGTGGAATAGTAATGAGGACTTGAGAAAGAAAGTCGAAGTGAAGATGGATTGGCCAATAAAAATAACTTCTAAAAACCATAATGTGATGGCAGAATATAGTTACAGAGACCAATTTATCTCTAGGTTAATTAGGGTAAATTAAGGTTAATTCTATTGTTATTTAACTTTTATTTCTTTGTCTCGCTTCATTCTACCTGCTTATACTAGAGTAACTGCTTGTCCTGGAAAAGGAATATTCTTCAAGTTTCCTTCCAGTTCTGTCATATTTCTTATTGAAGATTTCTTCAGAAATACTCCCCAATATAATAATAATAAAAAGTACCATATATATATTCATTCTTACCTTAAAATCTTCTTGTAAGTATATTAGATTGCTTTCTAGGTTTTATTCTCTTAGAATAGATTCCTGTTTCCCCCCTTACATATCAATGCAAAACAAGTTTCTAGAGTATGACTCACATACTCCATTTCTCTCATGTATGTTCTCCTCTGGTAAAGGTACCAAATGCCCTAATTGGGTTCATTTTAATAAACTGCTGTTAAACTGTAAGAACTAGCTACACAGATATTTTTTTTTTTTTTTTGTACACAAGCTGTACAACTATACATCGACACATCAACTCCATGAGTGTGGTTTAAGGCTACATGTTGAGTCCTTCAATGAAGGTGACTCATGACCATCAGATCTGTTGTGGGGAAATGAGCAGCAATTTGGTGATATAGAATCATAGATTCATTAAGGTTGGAAACGACCTTCAGGATCATCTTGTCCAACCATCACCCTACCACCAATGTCACCCACTAAACCATGTTCCTAAGCACCATGTCCAACCTTTCCTTGAACACCCCCAGAGACAGTGACAAACACAACAATTCATTTTAAATTCATAATGGTTTTCTGTGTTGTACTGTGGCTATATATAATGCCACAGAATCACTGGATGGGTGAGGTTGCCACCTACTTCTGGACATCCTCTAGTCCAAACCATTGCTCAAGAAGGGTCACTGCAGAAGATTGTCCAGCCAGGCTTTGAGTATCTCCAGGGTTGGAGACTCCAGAACCTCCCTGGGCAATCTGTATGATCGCTGGGACAAAGACCATCTTTGTATTCTGTGCTTGCAAAATGCAGTAAACTGAGTCTCATTCTATGTTTTGAGCTAAGGGCATGATTTCACCCAATTCTTCTTCACGAACTCTGCAAAGAGAACATTTCCTCTCATTTCTCCCTTAAGTAAAACTTGCCAAATTTGAGTAAAATATTCTGAGCATAAATTGGTTCTCAAGGAGTTCATTGCTGCAGCTGGCACTTAAGGAGTGCTGTTTTGACTGTGCTGCTTGTGAATTAATTGTTATATTTGAGATTTCAGAAATCATGCTGAAGCCATCTCTATCTTTCATACTGATAATGCAAACTGGAATATTCTGTGTATGTAAAGAGATTCTAATGCAATTTAATACATGATTTATAATTGTATTTTAAACTCCAATACAACTTAGAGGAAACCATATCTCTTTAAGACTTGAAATTGTAAATTCAAGGCTGAGATCTGCTAGTACTTAAAGATGTAACACTGATCAGAAAAGCAATGAGGATGGTCATGCTAAACATGTTAATTATAACCACACCTGCTTTATCCTTGGCATTTCTATCTCTTCATCAACACGGCTGTCTTTCATTTGAAGTCAGAAATCCCCAGATCAAATCCCCTCTACATGGAGAAGGAAAATAGTAATGAAATATTTTAATGATCACCTCAACAGAAAAATTAACAGTCCTGAAGTAATATTCCTTTCTTCATTTTGAAAAACTCTTTGGCAAAGGGGGAATGGTGCCAACTTTCTAGCCATGTGGGGCTCTAGGAGATAATTTGTCTCTTTTGCCCCTAAATAATTTACACATTTTACAGAATGAGTCTATTCACAGTAATATAGCTGATACTTATCAAAGCTCTATCTCATTAGCTCCTTTGTTAAAACACATAATAGCCTTTTATTCTAAATAACCAGCTCTAGTGGTCGTGACACCTCACACATTTATTAACAAGTGACATCAGAATGGAGTAATTGAGAAAGTGGTTGCAGAGACTGAATGGAAGAGGAACTGTAATGAGCTCCTAGAGGATCAGAGACACTTTTGGAAGGTCAGAAATTGCCCATTTCTGAAATTCAAGCATTTGAACAAAGTTAGTAGCATTTGGAATATTGTAATGTAAGAGAAAGGAGAGTGTTCAATAAAAGTCTGACAAGGGAAACAAAAGTAAACAGCAAATATTTCAAAATTTGGCTTTTTTTCTTTAAATTCACTTTTCAGTTAAGTTGCCACTTGTAAAGCCAAATAATGATGTTGAGTTTTAAATTAAGTGTTAATTACAAATATCCCCAGTGACAAAACAGACCTCAGATGCAGCCAGAAAACAGTCATTAATTAAGGAGTGATGTCTTGATAGTATAACTGCGTAAACCGTAAAGTCTTCTCAGTGGTAAATATCAAAATCCTTCTGGTTTGTATGTTACAGAAATACTGTCTGAGCTCCCAAATGCACAGATACCTGCCTCACCAAAGAGACACTGAACAGCTGCTGAATGAACAGAAGTATTACTTGATTGCTTGAAATTAAAGGGAAAATTTAAAGCTATGAATCTTTATAAATGTAACTCTATGTCTCATTTACTCACCCTCTGGCTAAGCAAGGGAATGTGATGAAGCACACAGAGCAAAACAGCAAAGTTTGGGGGGGCTTGGAAACAGAAGTGCTACGGTACAACAAGCCAGCTCCTGTTCTTACCCCTGCCATCAGAGTGGTTCTAAAGAGTGTTTATCAATGTGTTGGTAGATGCTTTATTTATATAAATATCTATATACATATATAAATTATTATGATTATCCCCATCTAAACTGCAGTGCAAACAAAAAATGCTCCAGGATAAACATGTGGAAGGTTGGCAGAAACCTTCCCTAAGCTCCTTGTAGTGGAACAGCAACACCACGCAATTGTTATGTTCCTTACCTTGCCATACACACATACACACACAAATCTGCATGAATTGCTTCTAACAATACTCATGAGGCCAGGAACAAAACAACCTCTTTTTGGAAGTGTAACTGCTTTCATAGGTTATATAATCAAACAATGGAAACAAAATAGTATTTTATGAGTTCTTGAATAATTTGCTGTAATTTATTTCGCCTCTAAGCATTGGACCAAAGGATGGTGCTAAGTGCAAGCTAATGGATTTACCAGGGAATGAGAACAAAGTAAATAAGTTTTGTGAGAGATCACTTAGGGTCTTCAGTGTTTTTATTTGTTTGTTTGTTTGTTCTCTTTTATGTCTGTTTTCTTCTCTGTCCAACTCTTATGTGTTTTTAGCACTCTGCAGAGCAAATAAGGCTTTATCACTGCTCTTGAAATTGGTACATGTTTGTTTATTGAGCAGTGCAATGGGATTATGCACTGGCAGCCTCTATCAGTCTTGCAAAATTGACCTCAGTCTATTAGCTCTTATCATATCTGAGAAAGTGTATGCATTAATCTTTGCCCATCTGACTGAATTCTTCCCATAATTAGCTGTCGCTGTCAAAGCAGGGGTGTCAAAGCAAGAATATTTAAGTGGGGTTTGTGTGTTGCCATATACCTGAGATAAAATTCCTCTCACCTAACTTCAGCTTTTAGGCATCATTCCAAATCTAATTATCCAAGTTCCCTCAACAATGAGTTGGAAAAAAAGGATATGTGAGTCTTCAGAGAATATGTGGCATCCTAAAAGAGGAATCCAAGAACTGCCTTTTTCTGTGGCTTCTTTGTCACCAGTGACACCTCAGGAAACCTGATCAACAAATTGGAAGAAATGCCTAAGTAAGGGTTGGTAAACAAGTTGAAATGAATCACTCTTCAAGTGATTATGACTTGGATAGGGTAAAGCACTACAATTAATTGACTGAAATTTCATAGAATCATAAAATATCTTAGGTTGGAAGGGACCTTAAAGATCATCTGACTGCCATAGGCAGGGATGCCACCCACTAGATAAGGTTGCCCAAGGCCCTGTCCAGCCTGGCCTTGAGCACCTCCAGGGATGGGGCATCCACAGCTTCTCTGGGCAGCCTGTGGCAGGGCCTCACCATCACCACAGTGAAGAATTTCCTCTTAACCTCTAATCTAAATCTCCCCTCTTTTAGTTTAAGACCATTCCCCCTTGTTGTATCATTATCTACCTGAGAAAACAATCCTTCTCCATCCTTTTAATAAGCCACTTTTAGGTACTGAAAGGCTGCAGTGAGGTCTCCCTGGAGCCTTATCTTCTGTAGGCCAAACTTCCCCAGCTCTCTCAGCCTGTCTCCATAGAAAAGGTGCTCCAGCCCTCTGATCATCTTTGTGGCCCTCCTTTGGCCCTGCTCTAACAGCCCCACATCCTTCTTGTGCTGGGGGCCCCAGTTTGATGCACCTCACAGGTATTTCAGCAGCAGAAGAGGGCAGGATGTCTAAAATGGCTTCCTACATTATCTCTCTTCCTCTCTCCTGTTTTGCTCCTTGGCCCCTGCTATTGATGGCACCCCTGCCATGGGAAGAAGTGCTGAAGTAATTTCTGAAGACCTTTGATCGCTTCTTTCTGCCAACACTTCTCCAGAGAAAGCTGGAAGGATTGGAAATTCAGCACAAGAACAGCATGCTAGTGATTACGGCTTTTCCTCAGGATGCTTAATATTCCTATTATCTTGTATGCATACATATTTAAATGTTACACGCTTCCTTTTAGGAATAGACTGCTAGTGGCTTGAAGTACCCATAAAACTGCTGGAAAGTGACAGTGCCAATTAATCTGTTGACAGATTTGTTGTTTAAATATTAACAGAACATTAAGCAAATGTTGGCTGCTGCACTGAGAGCCTTTCAGAGTGCCTTCGTCTAAAATGCTGAGCATTTCCAGATTTTTGAAAATGTCCCAGGCACTGCAGGGTGGGAAGGATATCATAAATTTTCAGTCCCTTTTTCCCCACAGCTGCTAAACACACCATAAATATCATCCACCCCTGTAAGAAAGAAAAGATTTGTAGAAGTCTCATGCAGATTTTAAACCCCTTATGGCAATAACCGATCGATCTGTGAGTTTGGGGAGGGGATAGCAGGGAAGGGATTTGCCTCTGACTGCCTCACCTAGGAAGGAGAACAAGAAATAAAGGCACGGTGCTCAGTTTATCAGTCTGCTCAAGTGGTTACACGGGAAATCCTGGAAAACCCTCTGCAGAGGAAGGTAATTTTGATGCAAGATCAAGAAGGGTTGTGCCAGGACATCGTATGACTCAGGATGGCCATGCCAGATTTGCTTCCTCAGTGCTCATGGGTGCTCTGAGGTGGAAGCAGGAAGCTGATGGAAGCCAGGGCACAAGCCAGGACTAGCTGAGTCTTTAAACAAAGGCATGGGGTGCACAAAATACATATTGACTTTTTTTGGTTTTTATTTCCCCAGCCAAATACATACACATTGAGAAGGCCTGGAGTGCACAGAGACTTTGTGAACTTGAGCATCAAATGAAGAGGGCATCAACGTGACAGTAAGGACGCCTCCTGCTCTGCAGTTTCAGTCTGCTACCTTTCCCATTTCCTTTTTCCATCAAGCATATTTGTGGTCCTAAACAGTTTCTTGTTGCCATTTCACCCTTTTACCTCTTTTATTCCAATGGGTTTCATTTCTCAGATCCCATCCATCACACTTCATCTCAGTCTCGTATTGTTGCTGGCAGCTTCTCAATTTAATTTCTATTATTTTAACATGTTACATAATAGTCTGAACATAGCCTGTTGACTCCTTCTAGGTGTACATATTTTTTATTTAATGAAGGTTGTGATAAAGACCTCTTCAAAGATTTTAAAGCATCCTAACTGCAAACTTACTGCCCTTCAGTTATTAAAGTAACAGCTTATTGAATTTTTGCATGGCTACAGGTTCAGTCTTAAATATCAGTCAATCATTTTAGATGCATACTGCAATTCTTTCTATCCAGCTTTGAGTATATTAGGTAGAGGGGAAATTATTTCTTTTGTGCTAATTAAAGATGAAGACTCAGAAAAGCCAGGTTGATAGAAAGAATCTGCTCTGGGATTTGCATTTTTCTGATTTAATAAGGGTCTGTCTTAAGGACAGGGGCTGTGAGCTCTCCCTGTCTGCAATGTTGTTTACAAGAATCAACATGGACAAAAGTTCAGTGTTGCTCCATAGACCATTTCTTGTGCCTGCTCCTGATATTTGAGCTGCAACATATTTATTTATTTATTTGTTTTCTTTTCAGTAAGAGGCATAGAATGTGCATCTCCAGAAAAGAAAAGGTGACTGCAGCTGGAAGTGAAGTCACAGGTGCCAGCTGCCTCATGCCACAGTCAGGAGGGAGCACTCAGGTCTCCTGGGTCCCTGTTCCTTGCACTGTATACACATTTCCCTTTATCTCCAAATTCCATTTGTTGCACTTTCTTTAAAAATATATCATTGGATCTGGTTTTTGATTTGGAAATAAATGAAAAGGGAGTAGATAGCCAGAGAGAAAAGGCTCACTAAAACAAGAAAATGTATAGGTTTCTGCAGAATAAAAGCCAATTTGCCTCAAAAAATTTCCTTAATAAGATATTGATTACAGCTTTTCTTAGGAGATTACTATTGAGTCCTGGACAGTTTCAGTAAATAATAGTAAAAATCAAAAATTCTCAAGCTTTAGTTTCACAGTAAGTGGTGATACTTACAGTCTGAAGTAGTTTAAGCAGATTAATAACTTCTCTTAGGGAAATATAAGCCATGGGGATGACTTATGTTCCTCCCTAGGGAGACAAGATTGGGATATTAAAAAGTAAAATATTCGGTGACATAAAACCTCATGTAATTTCCTTATTTTTTATTTCTTCTTTTTTATGTTTACCCATATTTTTATTTTGTTATGTTCACTTGGTTTCACTGTGCTCTAATCTGCTGCTGCCAAGGGAAGAGCCGTAACAGTGACAGCTCTGACAAGCTGTGCTCAGACACTGTGCGGGCCCTCCGATGTCAAGGTAAGGGTTAAAATACCTCTAATTTTTTTGACTCACATGCTTTCAGTTTTTAGGGGAAGGTGCAGTCCTGCATCTTCTGTTGGAACAAAATGCAAAGTAAAATCAAAAGCACTGTTTGCTTTGTTAATGCACACATGTGACTGGCAGGGTCCAATTTTTCTGTGTATACTGTGCCTGGATGACTGTAAATGACTATTGCAGGTGACAAACACAGCTGTCTCATGTCATTTGAGATTCCTGTGAGTATCTTTTTTGGCCTCCAGGTAATTCTGCAACAGGGGGTTTTCTGCCACAGCTGTCAGTTTTGTATATGTATATCAGACAATGAAGTGGCTCAGCTGGCACTGAATGCTTATCTATAGGCATTTGAATTGCACCCATTAGCAAAAGCTGCAAATGGGAAAAGAGAAGTTGTGTGAGTTAATCCCAAAGGGCTTCTGCTGGATTACAATGGTGAGAGTGAAGACACGGAGTATTTACTGGAGGTCAGACCTTGCACATCCAGGATGAGTCTGTTAACTTAGTGCAGAGGCAATTTGAAGGCTGCTACAGCTTGAGGTAATCCAGGTATGTCAGAGAAACAGGAGATGCCACATTTAAAGGCAACTATGACTAGAGTCTTTGGACTGCTGGATGCTGACACAGACCTGTCTATTGCAGTCTGGGCACCAGTACATGACACTTCTCCTACCTACCCAAGTAACAAATACACATTTGTTGTTGAGCTGAGTTTTATGTTCCTGGAAAGAAGGTGAAGAAAACAATAGGAGATAAGCAACAGCAGCTACTTAGGGGAAAAACAAGCAAACAAACAAACTAGGGTCCTCACCACTGATGTTTAGGAGGACTTAGATGCCTACTCTTGTGCACACAAATGCCATCCAGTCTGTGTGTTCATAATAACTGCAATCAGTGGTAGAATTGCATGACTTCCACTTCCAGGAATATACCCAAGAAGGGTGATGCACTTGGTTTTGAGGGTTGGGATTTGAGATTCTTGCTGTATTTGTGCTTAGCTAACAATGTACCCCTAATCTTTAGTCTACCTGTGGCAAGTGCAGAACCTGCCAAATATGTTAACAAGCATTAAAGTTCTTAGCATGACCTTAAAAAACTGTCTTTTGTGCATCTAATAAAATTATCTTCTACTTCGTTTTTCTTCTAGGTCAGCAGTACAAAATTCTCGCTATATGAAGAGAGAACTTGGCAAGCATTTTCTGAGCCTTTTGTGGAAAAAGAGTGCTATATCACATACTAATAGCCTCACCCAGAATTAATATTTAAAGAACAAAAGCAAAAGCAGAAAAACAGAGATATTGTGCCAGAAAAACAAAAGAAAAAAAAGAAATAAAGAAAAAACAAAGTAAGAATATTTGTGTGCTTCGCCCCCCCCCCCCCCAAGTTATTGCACTAAGGCAGAGTCTTTCTATTTCATCAAGGGTATCTTGCTTCCCCATTTTTCTGCAGAGATACAGAGACCAGTCACATGAGTTTTACAGTGAAATACTGCTTTAAAATATTGTTATCTCTGCATGGAAATCTGCCATTTTTATTTTTTTTTCATATGTATTTTTGTAGTGCCAAGAGCAGTTAAGAAATATGAGGCAAGAATAATGAACCATATCTTTTGCAAACAGAGTGTTGTGGTCGGGGCCTTGGCATTTGCCTACACAATAGACCTCAACGTGCTTTGCACAGACACTCCTGATAGAGGCACCCTGTAGCTACACTATCATGGCTGGAAACCAGTGCCACTGGGAGAAAACAGGATCCTTAGAACAAAGTTTTGGATTAATTAGAAGCACTATAGTAAGTCAAACAACAAAAAGAGGTGAATCTTTATCCAGCACAAACACCTGAAAAAGTGCTGTGTGATACTACTTGTAGCTAATCATCAAACAACTGCAAATACAGATGGTGATTTCCCTTCAGGAAAACAGAACAGACGGTCCAAATAAACTTTTTGAGCCAAAGCTACAGATAAATGTCAAGCAGGAAGCTGTCGGTTTAAGAACAGAACTCAGTTAATGTTAGGTCCTGAGAGCATGAAATACAAAAAACATGATTTTCATTCTCAAGTTATCATGCAGCAACAGGAACATTTTAATCAGACTCATCTTATAGGTGTCTGGGGAGATCATCCTTTAAGGATTTACAGTGTGAGTTCCCTGTGTTGGACAGGTGAAAGGAGGGTTTACTGCTGTCCATCTGTAGCAGTAAGGTCTGGAAGATTCCCCCTTATTCTGCATTCTAGGATCTAAGAGTGGAGCTGCAGACTTCATGGTGGGATACAGCTTAATTCTTAATGTTAGGACTTGAGCAAGTGAAGATGTCATGTTCTGGATGAAAATTAGCACCCTAATTTTCCAGTTGGAAAGACAGTAAAATCTGTGTTAAAGGTAATGTCTGATGAATATATCCTGGCTCTTGGTTTGTCTGGAGAATATTTCTGCAAACCCATTAGGTATTCTAGAGGTGGAATAAAGTGTAGCAGACCAGACTTTGAGGAGAAAAGAGCTGGGCTCTTGCCCTAGCAATCATCTCTACCCTTATGAGAAACAGTGAAGGTGTTATCCCCTTGGAAAGCCTGTCAGAGTCTGAATGTGACCTAGATCCTAATTTTGACTGACATAAAACCACACCAACAGAAGTTAGCACACCCCATCTCATCCTGCCTGAGTTTCAGCTTCTCACTAGACAATCTCCAGAGGGCCCTGCCAACTTCAAAAATTCTCTCATACTATGAAGTCATTTAAATTTCAAAATCCACTTCTCTTCCTTCATCTTTCTAACAAGGATGCTAATCTTCTGTCTTGTAGAGGGATGGAGTGATGGGGAAGTAGCAGAAATCTCTGAGGACTGGATGTATGTAGGTATAAAGCTGGACTCTGTCAATGTGAGCTGATGTCTACCACTGTCAGTTAAGGCACAGTGACATTTAATTAAATTCTATCTACTTTCAGCTGGGTGTTGTTTGGAGATTCTCAGCTTCATCATCAGAATTGTTGGATTCCACCTTAATAGCAACTCCATTTAATGTTTGATATGGTATTCAAACTCTCTTATAAGCATGGAATTGCCTGCTTGAAAATTTTCTTAGATAAGAAATGTGTTTACTGAGCACTGAGCAGCAACAGGTATAACATAAAGATGGTGATCATTTTAATTCTATACATTAGCTCACCAGGACAACAATGTTATTATGAAAAATATTGGACAAATTAATGGGCACTAGAGTGTTGTTATTATTATTATCTTATTTTGGGGCTAAGTGAAATCTCTGCACATCATGAAAGGTACCTGACAATAAATCTACTAGCTGTGAATAACCGCTGCACAGATGAAAGTGATGTATGTATGGGTAGGAGGTGAAGTAGAGGATTCTCCTGATTTTGGGAACATAGAGCTCTATGCTTGTGTACATTTGTTTTCTCAGATCTTGTAGTCCTAGACATAATGCTATAACATGCCATCTGTTTTTGTTAGTTTGTTTTTATTTGCCTCTCTCCGGAGGAAGCACAAACTGTCTTTGTTCAGTAGTGCCCAAATATTTTGTGACAATTTTCTCCCTCACTTCTTGCAGGCCTGATGGAAGACATAGCAGAGCCAGGACTAACTCCTGATCGAACCATGAGTTACATCAGTGATGAATCCACACAGCACACGGCCAGGAGCAACAATTGAAATTATTTCATTTGACTTGCCATACAAGAAAATCGAGGGTGGTTCTTGGAATTCGTTATTGTTTAAACAACACTTTATAGTTTTCCCCTTTCCCCCTGCCCAATACTGCAGAATCCACTGCAACATTAGTGAGTATTGTTACTTTGCTACCTTTGCAAGTATAAATCCTAAATAATTTCCCTCTGAATTTGCATAAATTAACCTCCTGGACATTTGTTAAATAGTCTTCCCTACTCATCCACTACAGACTAAGAGACATAGGAACCACATAATTCTTTGTCTGCCTGGTACAACTATTTTGATATTCTTACTCAGTGTTTTGCCAAGTTGAAAGCCTCTGTACGTAATTTCTGTTCCCTTCATAGAGATTTATATATTCTGATTACAGTCTCCTTTATATATATAAATATATATTAAACTAAACCAAGCTCTTTCTATTTTCCATTCAAAGTTTCATTTTCTGAACTTTGTATCATTTGCATGGCTCCTTCTTTCACTAGGGACAGTGAAATTAACAAGGGGAAAATAACATGTCACCCTGATATATTCTGATTTGTACAATCAAAGTTTTTGTTAGCCGGGAGTAATATAGTGCACTGAATTGCAAGTTAGACTAGACATTATTTTACTATATAGGAAATTAATGTCCTCAGTGGCACTGTACATAACATAAGAAAACTCGCTGTAAACCAAAGGCAGCATTTTCTGTCTCAAGAGTTATGAATTACGGGAAAGGTCTTCAAATAGTATTAATAGAAATCAGTGGTGTAGATCAAAATTATAGTGGTTGAAGAAATTTTATCTTTGTCTTAGCTTTGTATAGGGAAAAAATCATAAATACATTTGATAATCTTTGGTTTGTACCATTGCAGTTGTAGTAAAGAACAGTGCAGAAACTATTATGGGAAGAGATGTTTATCTCATTTAACATGAAATTTTACCAGTTTATTTCTCAGCATGTCCCTTTGTAATAGATTTACAGTGCTTGGGCAAAGCTCAGGCTAGCTCTTGGAGGTCCTTCAGGGTGTTTCAATCTCATTTAGGATGTGGAGTCTGTCTGGAAAATATTAAAGCTTTTCTGTCAACACAAACTCCAATGAAATCATCAATGGGCTTGTAATGTTACTGATATTGTTGCTTTCATGTTGCAGACAGTTCAGTTTTCTGAAATGGCCAGACAACTGGCATAGATAGCAGTGATGTTTATTTCTGATTCCTTAGTCTTAAAACTCCAGATTGTACCCGTGCAGAATAATCTTACATACTCCAGTCCACTACAGTTCTACAGTTACTGGAAAACCTAGAATTGGTTTCATTAGTCTAGAGCATTAATGCTTTGCACATGACACTGAGAGGCAAATGAGTTTAATCTAATGCATTATGTTGTTACTGGAAAAGCAGAGCCTGGCCATACTTGATAATGTCTTCATTATTTCCCCAAATGCCATTTTAGTAGTACTGAACAACCTGCTAACTGGATGTAGCCAACACAAATTGCTCAAAATCAGTTTCCAAGTCTATAAATTTATCACAAGATGGGAGTGATTTCAGGTACATATTCCTGGGAACAAAACTTCAAGGTCTTCTTGCAGCTGATCATGAGGAGATCCATTTCAGCCCCCTCACATCACATCCTGGAGATCAGGAGATGGGGACATCTCAGACCTGAAGTCCTCATCTAATTGTTCAGCTGACTGCTTGAAGAGACAGAAGAGGTCATTCAAAGGCTGGAAATACCTGCTTTCTCAAGATGGAAGGGCGTAAACCTTTGAATGCAATCTGGGCACTACACAGAATGGATCTAACAGATAATGACAGGGACCTTGATGCTAATGATGCAATGAAGACCATCTGTCTAGTTCATTTCCATTGCTTGCCCCATCTTTATCACATGCTTCTTGAGCCCATCTAGTCTTTGGGCCATGCTGATGTACCACTTGCTGATTTGATAGCTACCCTACTGAAATCAACAGACTCAGTCAACTCTATAACAAGACAGAATTCTTTGCTCATGTTTATAATACAAAATAACATGACTGGATTAAAGTGTTTACTTTGTTAAAATGCTTACTCTGTCCAGCTTTGTTGAGATGTGTGTATGGGGATATGAATCTAAGCACGGAAGGAAAATTCACCCTTGAATATCCTCTTCAGTCAGAAAAGCAACAAGTCTCACAGACACTACACCACAGCACAGAGGATTTCTTGATGGTGTTATAGCACAAAATATTTTATTTGTCAGTTAAAACAAAATACTTTGTGGCTTGGACTCTTTGGTTACAACAACATAAGAGGCAATATGAATTACTCTTTCCACCAGGATTTTTTTTTTTTTTTGAGTGAGATTGACAATCATTTTTTCATCTCATTGAGGTTTTCCAATAGCAACTGGTAAATATTGCAGATATTAAGAGATGATAGGATCTGCAAAGCAAAAAGCAATGCAAACAAAAGGCACTAATAGTCTTTAGATGGTGGGATCACATTTTGCATGGGAGTATTGGCACAGCAGCAACAACCAACACAAAGAGCTTTGCAGCCACAGCAGAGCATCTTCCAATCCCCAGCAATAATCCGACAGCTTTCCAAGCTCATTTCTGCACATTAGACTCACTGCTCTCTGTCACAAATGCATGAATAATGCATTAGTTCAGCAATGAAGCTGGCAAGCCGAGACTTATCAGGATTGGATTTCTTTCTTCTCCCCTTCCCAGAGATCAGAAGCATCAAGTGAATCTTTGTGGGAGATATCAATAGCGGTAGACAGAAAAGATTTCCTCTTCATGTGTTACCCACAGCACGCAGCATAAAAAATCTCAGGGACACAATAAAACTCCCAAGGAATTGGAGTATCCAAGGGAACATGCTGGCCTGGATGGGAGCCCTTCTAAGAATGACCTTTACTTTTTTTCTTAATCAAAACTAGTCAGTGTAAAATTAGCATGTTCTGAATACTTATTATGCCTTTCCCTTCTTATATCATCCAGAGAAAGAAAGAAAATAGAGCTGGAGGGGACTGTGAGAAAACGCACAGGATCAACAATTCTATATTATAGCATGATGTGTGTTTGGACTGTTTTTGAGAACATGCAGTTTTTTGGACATGGATGGAGACTGTCTCATCCCTGTGCTATCTACCCCAGATTTCACATATGCTCTTGGAAAGTTTGTTATTCCCCAGAGAACAGAGCCTAAATTTCCTTATTTCAGTTCAGAACCATGTTTTATACCTCAGCTGGAATGGAGAGTGATGCATTGTCTCTCCTTGGGTTCTCCATCCTTGACAAAGGAATTCAGTTCCTGTTTTCCTCTCTTCCATGTCCTGTTTCCCAGAGCACTGATCACTATTGATAGAGCAGTAATACTGTGTCTTCTCTCTCTTTCTCTCCCTCTCCAGTAGTCTGGTACCGCTGAATCATCTTGACCTTAGGACCCATAATAACTGGTAAGAAAGTCTGGTAGAACTTCTACCCTACTTCTTGGTCCTGACCTGCAGAATTACTCATTAGGACTATTCTCTCTGAAAATGGACTTAAGGTGAGAGTTTCAAACCTAAGGTCTATATGGGACTGGGGGCTCTGGTTGAGGGCTCTAATTCTTCTGTTTGTGTATTTAGGAGGATGTCAGTGAAAGACGAACCCCCTGTTCTAGCCACCTGACAGGTATATTGACTGTAGTTCGATGGTAATTAAGGTTTGATACAGACCTAATTCCCTGAAGTATTCCCTGAGGCCAATTGAAATGGAAGAGAATTAGAAGAGATGGGAATGACCTGTGCTTTGGTTCTTTTTTCTCTCTCTTGAATCACTGGGAATATTAGGTAAAAGTAGCATGAGAGTGCTGAAGCACAGTGTATGTACCCCATCCTCTGGATCATGCCTCCTGATGGGTGTGGAAGGGTTTACATAGCTCAACCCCATGTTGTTAGCACTTGTGTGAAGGCAGCAGAGGTGGGATGAAGTGAGCTGAATTGCACCCTCGGACAGGTGAGCTGAATTGCACCCTTGGACAAAAAAAAAAAAAAAGACTTTAAAATTGAAATTCACACATAGAATGCTCTTCTTGATGCATCTTTTATTGTAAATTACCAACTTTTTTATGGTTTTGAAAAAAAATATTAATGAAAGCATGAAAAATTGGGTATTCTAGAAATAATGCAATACTAAGTGCATTACTAATCTTGAATCTTAGCTTTATTTGTCTTGACCCATCCTGTATGACTCCTCTTGTTAGCTGGTGATTTCAACAGAGTTAGTCTGTACAGAACTATTTCCTGAGCAGCCTGAGCCCTGCATGGGACCTGAGTTCCTGACTTAAATATGGTCTCCTGATTATATTACATGAAGTGAATATCCCCATTGGCATTGCTTGGCTCTGTAATTACCTGCTAGGAAGCCATGAAGAAATGGTCACTGAGAGCTCAGATTGCCAGTGACAATCAGCCTAAATTCTAATTACCAGTACAGTTAGAATATCAATTACTTATTTAGAATACCAATGTATATTCATTTGGTTTTACATTTTAATTTAAGAAGCATAATCAAATCCTAACTTTAAAAAGTGTTTTTTATATATATATGAATTTCAGTAATGAAAAGAACTAGAAATAGTCTAATGCATCAAAGCAAAATGGAATGTCTTGATTGAACTGAAACAATTAAGAAATGTTTCAGGCAATTAAGTTTTGTGAGAAATGTCAAAAACTGGTTTTGTTTCATTTTAGTCTAACAAATCTATTCTGAATATGTCATAATTTCCACAGAATGGAAATCTCAAGTTTCTACCAGCTTCATGTTTATTGTTATAGGTTTTTAAACTCCTGTGAAAATGACTTCATATATTTATTCCAATACAGTTACAGTAAAAAGAAAGCATTTCTTTTAAGTTGTGGTTAGTTTGGCTTGTGTTTGAACTTGTCTGATGGTTATTTCCCTTTTCCCCCTTTCTTTTTAATTATGTTTAGTACCATTTTTTAAATTAGTCTTTAGCTCAGAGCATCCACTCTTCTTGGGTATTGCAGAGAGCTTGTAGGTCCCCACTGGTGCCAAAGGGAGATTCAAGCATATTTACATAGCCATGAGCATAGAAAGGCGATATGATGTAGGCAGTGAGGTAGGGATGTGAAAGCCTTGAAATGTGGGTACTCTTTCTGACTTTTCATTTTTTTTCCCATACAGGACAAGACATTGTCCCTTTAAATTTCTCTAGGCTGTTTTTCCCAGCCTCTTTCTACTATCTGACTGGAAATCCACAATGAAAAGACTGTTTCTCTTGAAAAAAGTAAAAATAAAAAAATAAAATTACAGCTTCTGGCACTATCGGTTTTTCAATCTGAATCTGATGCAGAAAATGAATTCCCTTTTGTCTTTATATTAAGTTTGATGAATTTCAATAATATGGTATATTATGAAAACCTCATAACTCTATTACTGAGTTTGGCATTTAATAAACAAAAGCAAAGCGTGAATCTCTTGATTATTGCTAATCCTCTTCTGTGAATAACAAATTCTTTATACAAAGACAAAGAAATTCTTATGACTGAGGGTTAACCACTGAATGCAATCACTGCTGGATTTTCATTAATCTGCCTCCTGGTTAGGAGCAAAATCAAGTTCAGGGTATGTTGTAAAAGACATCTCGTGTCACTAAATATCAAAGAGAGCAGGGTAAAACTTTCTCCTACAGAAAACATAATAAAGATGTTTCTTGGATAAGTATTTGTTGATAATTCTGACTTAGGGACAAGACTTCAAGGAACTTCCTTAAAAGATGTACAAAAATACTTTGCAGGTTCAATGAGCAGGAGATCTTCTGGGGAATTTGTTCCAAAGGCAGGTACTTGAGATAAATTAATTGAAAAGAATTGTCCTTGAACTGAAATGAATTCTGATATCTTTTTCTCCAGAAATGTATTAGGCATATGTTTTGTTTTGGGCACTCATACATCACCACTGAACTCAGAAAATGACCCTAAATCCAAGCCAAACCATGATGAAATGAGTTTCTTCTCTGCTTTACAAGTGTGGATATTAAGCAGTTAACAGTGCTATTGCTGTAGCTTCTCTTTTGCTGTGATAGACTAATAAACATGACATTTTTAATGTATAATTTGCATAATGCTTCTGTTAATTTGTTATTTTCATTATGGCAACAGAATGGAAACGACATATTACACCCATAAAAAATATACAGCAGTGTTAATCCCTGTAGTCATTATATTGTTAACTGAATTGCATCTTTGCATGGTCATTATTATTATTTATAAAGCCCCTTGATAAAAGCCGAGTGGAATGCAATGGGAAAGTTTCCTGATTTATCAAGGAACAAGTAAAATACTAAACTGAAAAAGAAAGTCAAGAGGGAAGAGAACCAGGGTCCAAAAAACAAACTGAAGAATACTCTTCAATGCAGAACATTTACTAGGATTGAGATGTTTTTGTAACTGTTCATTCTACAGATATGACAGTGAATTTAACCCCATTGTAATAGGTGCCTCACATACATGTAGTAAAGAATAAACAATTGCTCTATGACCTTTCAGTCCAAAAGAATTATTCAGATTAAACATTACAGGGAGAAAAGAACAATGTTTATTTATTTATTTATTTATTTTCAGAGAGCTGCAGAGGAAGCTGCTCTAACACTTACAGTGTTGTCCTACAGGGACATTGTTCAGTTCTCTGCCCTGCAGATTTCTTGCTTGGCTTTAGAAGTCATGCTGCATCCGGACTTGCCAGAGATAAGAGTAGGAGAATAGGTCTGTCCTGCTTCATGTGTTGGAAGGTATTTAGGTATCTGAGGCTGACAGAGGGTCAAGGTTATGGGGTGGCTCAACCGGACCACAGGCTCTTGTGGTGAGTTCATAGAATCATAGAATCCTTCAGGTTGGAAAAGACCTTTAAGATCATCTAGTACAACTTTTAATGTAGCACTGACAAGTCCACCACTAAACCATGCTACTCTACTTCTAAATTATCCACATTTCCATGTTTCTTGAAAATCTCCAGGAATGGTGACAGCCACTTTCCTGGGCAGCCTATTCCTATGCCACACAACCCTTTCAGTAAAGAAATTTCTCCTCATATCCAACCTAAACCTCCGCTGGTACAACTTGAGGCCATTTCCCCTCATCACTTGGTGATGGAGGATAGGTTGTTCTGAATATCTTCCATGTATACACATATTTACATGTGACAAAGCCCATTTTTGGAGTCTGTGACAGATCCATATATCGAATTAAGGGCTCTAGAAGTATTCAGCTAGTGCACATTGAAACAGTAGTATATTGTCATAACACCAGTGTTATAATCTCAAATAGTGGGTGCAGTTCAGTTAAACAGAGGAATGTAACGACATTTTAGAGATTTCAGAATATCTGAGACTTCTCAGGGTCAACTAACGTGGCACACGACATACAGGAGCAGAGTGGTATTTTGCGCCAGGAGCCTGAAAGGGATAGGTTAGGACATTTTAAAAGGCAGTAGGTGCTTGTGTGTGGGCAGTTAAACTGGACCTTACAGGATTATGCTAGTTTTGCTCTATTATGATCTTTACTTTGATTGGGAATAAGGAAAGCGAGTCGCATGGGTCAAGGATGCACCATATAAAATAACTAAACATTGCTTATGTTCTGCAGAGAAGAAACTGAGACATAGTCTGAAACTGAGGGAAGTCTCATAAAATTCAGCAGCTCTCCCGAATGGTAAAAATGGCAAACACTGTAGTCAAGTTAGCATAGTCCTCAGGAAGGGGAGAATAGTGATATTAAAAATAAAGATAGTTGTCAGACAGAGTGAATTATCACAATGTTAAGCAAAGGATTTCATCATCATGATTTAGGATGAAAGACTGAGAGAATAGGTATTGCTTAGCATGAGAAAGACATTACAACAGTACTGCAATGCAAAATTTGAAAGAGGGGAGGCAATAATCTGTTCTTTGTGTTCCTCATGAGCAGGTCATGAAATAAGTGGTATTACTGTTATAAAGGAGTTTCTGATTACACATTGGGAGGAAATTTCTAGACAGCAAGTACTGAGAAATGTTAGAATAAAGAGCCTGAGTTAAATGTGGATTCTGTCCCAGAAGGCTTTATAAATGGGATGGGTAAACATCTGGGAAGAATGACCTAGGGACAGGGAATTAGGCTCTTACATGATTTCTTGATGTCCTGCCAACCCTAATTTTTGATAATTAAATGCTAAATTATCACTACCATGTCTAGACAGACAGATAGAGAAGGCTGCAAGTAACCCTTCTCTTCCCACCTCCATTTCTACCTTGTTCTCGTTGCTTGGTGCCAAGCTTCCACCATTTTAAGTTCTATTTGCTATTCTGTAATGCACACCACTCCTTCTCCCTCTCTTTCTTCCCTTACAATTCATCTATCACCATGTATCTAAACGGTTCTCATCTATAAACATCACGCATGATTACATATCCCTTATAACCTTCTCTATCTGCTCCCCGCCCTGCACAGAATCACACAGTGCCTACTGAATAGTGCCATTAGTTACTGAATTTTCACAGCAGTGATGCTGTTTGAGGTAACACTTTTATTTTCTCCTGCACAGCACCGCTAGCTGACTTACAGACTTTTCTCAGAGGGAAAGCAAAATCGAGCCATTCTCTCATCTCATTCTCAAATGTAAAATAGTTAAGTGCTATAGGAAACTATTTCTTTATTGCTTTTGTGACGCTATTCCTTTAGCCACCTACACAGCTGACATAAGACTGTGACAGACAAGATGACATAAAGCTTGCTGCCGCGATGTGCGATGCAACCACCTGCTGCCAGGGACTGTGGGACTTTGAAGATGCTAGAAGGCAGAGGGATGCAGATATCTGGACTTCAATTATTGAGCTCACAAACTGACTTATTTGGCTAAAATGCCCTTAAATGTGCAACAGTACAATAAACCTAGCCTGAACTGATGTACTTGTGACCTTATGGTACTGCTCACCTGAGGAGAAGTAAAGTCTAGCAGAGATGAAGGGAGTAGAGCTGGGTGACATCTGTATTTGTAACATAAATAGGTCAGAGCGCAGGCCAGGCCAGAACTGCTGGCTTCACCAACAGGTAATTACCCTTTGGATTTATTACATGGAGTTGACCTTGAAGGTACAACATCATAAATGTCTTTGACACAAATATATCAGAGATCTCAGAGGCAGTGAGATCTGGGATAATTATTTGGGGAGACAGAGATACCAGGAAGGACTTTTTTTTTTTTTTTTTTTTTTTTTTTTTTTTACTGTATTCTGATGGAAAATGCTAGATTTATTTGTCTGAGTCTGTTATGTTCCTTGGCAAGATGCTTTCAGGTGGGCTGTGTGGAAAAAGGGAAGACTGCTCCTTACTTTCAGCTGCCCTGAACCCTGTTCCATTGCGGCGGAAAACGGAGTGCAACAGGTTAGGAAGTCCCAGCATGGGGTTGAAGACCTGCAGCTCATGAAGAGTCAGTGAGAGATGACCAGGAGGTCAGGACAGGTCTCAAGGAGGACAAGAACTTGCTAAAAAGGAGAGGGGAATGGATAAGTTTTGCTGCTGCTCAGGAATTCACTGAGTAAGGGCATGCAAGGACACACCGGGTAAACGAGTTCTGTGCAGAAACACTTTAATGGATTTTTTGTCTGACAAAGATATACTGCATTTTAATAACGGTTGTGTCACTAGCCAGGGTAAAACTGTATTAGCATGGAGGTAGCTGGGCAATGTGTGTACATATGCAAGCAATAGAGTTATAGCAGCTTAACAAGTTATTTCTTGTTAGCTGAACACTCCTAATGACAGAATGCATGAGCCTCACCTGCTGTGAGTGCAGAATGAAAAGTTTTGACTCAAACAGCTAGCAAATGTTTGTACCAAATGTTTTCCTTGGCACTTGCTGTTGGACAGGAGAAGCATCATTTCAGTTTATGGTAGAGTCCTAGAAGATAGCTTTTATCGGGAAACTTTTGGGATAGGCTTACCCTTAAATAGTTCTCATGTTGAAGCTACATCTGCAGTATTCTCTGGATCCAACAATCCTGACCTGGAGTGTGGGAGTTACAGAGCACATGATATAAAGTGGAGGATGCAAAGCACACTGGATAATATGCTAAAGGAGGGAGAGAGTGTATAGTTCTGTCAGTCTCTTCCCCTCTGCTTTTTCTTATGAGGAAGTATCCATAAAGGGGCAAAATCATCTCCAGTGACCTGATGGCGTTGTTCTCACCAGTGTTCACCAGGATGTTATTGGCTTTCTCTGCTGCAAGGACACGTTGCTGTCATGTTCATGGTCAGCTTGTCATCCACCAGGACTCTACCATCCACTAGGACTCTTATTCTTCCACCATCACTGGTGTCTGCATAACAGAATATTTATAAATGCATCAGTAAAACACTGTGCTCCAGTCAACATTCCTGAGACAATGAAGCCCTTATTTATGGTGGAGGCAAGGGTATATTTATGGAAGATCATCTTCTTCCTCCTCAGTGCTTGGTTAGTATCATTATTTTGGGAATAAAAAAATATAATTCCCAAGATAGTTAATTCAGAAGAGTTGAAAAAGAAGGGACAAGACATGTGCAGCACATAATGGGAAAGGTGTGGAGGACATTTGAAGTTGACTAGAAATCAGTTCCAAAGTGATTCTGCAAAGGAAAAATATCAGCTAAACCATGACATGTATTCTACAACCACCTCTCCTCTGAGTAACTCTGTCTATATACTCCCCCTTAATTGGTTTGAATGGCCTTTGCTCCTTTATTTTCTAAGCTGAGGTTCATGTATTGCAAGAGCTGGTTGTGTTTCTTTCGCTCATTACATTAACTACTGAGTTGGAAGAATTAATTAGTTGATTACGATAAAGTCTAATTACTGTTTGCAGTTGGATTAATTAACTGAATTCCCAGAGATCCCTGTTACTCCCTAGCCTGTTCCAGTGTAAGCAAGAAGAGGCATCCTAAGGGGTAATGACTTGGTAAACTACTTAATAAGCAGCATCTGCAATAGACACCTTTCCAGCTCTTGAACACTGGAATTAAGCCCTTGGACATACCTTTGAAAACTTGTCATTGGAGTAGGACAAATGGGAGAATGGAAAGAAATATTCACATAATGAAGCTGCATAAATGATATGAAAGTCACTGTGATCATGACAGTCTCTACATGTGAAAGTAGAGTGCTCTAAAAGACTCTGGGTAACACTGCACAAGACAAAACCAAAAGCAACAAAAACCCAAACAACCAGCAACAGAAAAAACAAAAACAAAACAAAAAAACCCCACAAACCAGACAAAAAAGTAAGATAAGAATCATTGCCATCTCATTACTGCCCATTGGCCTGGCACAAAGAAACAATGTAAGGCTGACATGAACAGAAATACAGGGTCTGTAGCTGCCTCAAGCAAGGTTCATTAAAGATGCATCCATGCCTTGATCAGTCTCTGCTTCTTTTCTTACTTTCTCCATTCTCAAATGTATTGCAGCTTTTTTTGTCTGTCCAAAGAAAGTAAAGTATTAGTTCTGGTGTTAGGTTTATCTCATAGGTTTAATCTGCTGCAGGTGCAAGAGAGAACAAGCATTTGGTGGCATCTCCCAGTTTAATATTCCTGCACTACCTGACTGCCCTTTGACAACAGCAATATCTGTGATATCTACCTGGTAGAAAAGTGGCATATGGGAAAATGGTATTCAGTCTGAGGTTAAGGAAACAAAATCTAAAGGCCTCTATGTCTTACATACTTAAATACTTAAATACTGTGAATATGGTTCATTCTAGTCTGTGGATATCTAGTAGAAACCTAGGGAACCACTCAGCTGACCAGGTAGTAGGGTTTATTTGCAATACTTGCAGGTAGCAAACAGTGATGTCTGAGTTATCACAGGATATCAAGGCATCCAAGCTTACTTCTCTCCTTCTGGAGAATCAGATGGAGGCAGAGTGGATGCCTTCTACAACACTGCAAACATCATTGCTCACCTACACATGGGCAACCAAACTGAGTTGTTGGTGTCTGGTTAATGGCAAGTTAAACTGTGTCACTGAGAGCAATGGGAGGGTACTGCACATGGAGCTACCTGCCTTTACATGTCTTAGTCTCATCTGAAATCCCATTCAAAATGTTGATAGCCTTCCAAGAGAAAAAAATAAATAAATTTCATATTTAGTGGTGTTTGCACTGGACTAAGAGTTAGGAAGTGGTACACTTGATTGTGTTTTGAGTTTGTAATAACATCCAAGATGAAGGACAGGAATATTTTTCTTCTACATTTCTTACAATCCCAAATTGTCTCACTTTCATGCTTATATGATGCTTTTTATGGTGGTTCTTAACGTCATTAGATGCAATGTGAATGTCTAACTGTGATGGCAGTAAACACTCTCTTCACTGGGAATATAACATGAAAGAGGGCTTCAGACCTTCACCAAAAATGTAAGTAAACACATTGCAGGCACCCTGGTGTCCTGTGAAGTCAGATGCCAGAAGAATTTTCTGATGTTGCCAAACCTATTCCATTCACAGCACTAGCTGTACATAATAACACAAACAAAATCTGTTGCGGCTGGGATAGCTGAATGCTTTTTTTTCACCGTGAAGTTATTTTTCTACCATCAATCCCAATAATTTCAGCTCAGCGGTACAAACATTCAAGGCTCTCTCCCAGCTGTTGTTGGCATGCTACTATCTGGCAAGCTGGCTTCCTCTCTGATTGATTTTCTTTACTGCCCAATTGGAATCTGCAAGGAAACCTTCCAACAACACACTGTGGAAAGAAATATTGTGAACCAAATAATACTATAGATTATAAGATATGCAGTAAAGCGTGTGGACAGTGGATACAACATGTGGAAGTAAATTGGAAGAATTTAGCTGTGGTAGGTGAGGGCTGTGAGTCACCACACAGCTGCATCCAAAATGCAGTTAAGAGGCAACAGTTTTGTGGGAAGTTGGATGTGAATATATTCCAGAGTAACAACTGCAGAATGGTGCTTTGTGTTATTAATCTAAATCCTACATAAATCCAATATATAACCTTAACTTGAAAGGGCTGTTACCTTTTATATTTATGGGATCTGAGGCTGGGAGAGGACAGTAGTTGGTCCTAAGTCACACAGTGAGACAGTAGCTGAACTGAGAATGTCTAAGAATGAAAATATGGTCCAAGTGAAAAAATGACAATTTTTCTAGACTTCAGTGAAGATGAGGTTTTCCCTGATATCTCATCTGGCTTTCACTCCTACATTCTGTTTGTCAGACCTTTCTCCAAATGCATTTGGAAAATTCCCACAGGTGGTATTGACATAATTTATTGTTCAGATGAATAATGTTGCTTAAATGGAGGAGATAAATGGGTAACATTTAAAGTAATGACTGTTAGAGAGAAAAAAAAATCATGTAAAGAATCATCTATCCAACTAAATCCAAAATGCATCAAGAATAACTTGTAGAGTGTCGGCACCACCACATGCAAAGCTAAGACATGAATCAAGGTTTAAATTCAACCCATATGGCTCTTCTGTTTCAGGTACATAATTTGTGCAATTTCATTTATTTGCACTTATGTGATGATTTGTGACGTAAGCATGAAATTTTCCAAAGGAAGTTCAAAGCTTTGATAACTTTTGTTATTAATAAGTACATAATAGTTCCCCAAACTGTAGTATGTTTCATTTCTATAGAAAATATGGCACTTAAAGATCATTAATATGAAAAATGTCTGATTAGATTAAGCTATGTCATGCGTGTCCCACCTACCGGGGCAAGACAGCCACATTCACCCTTCCAGGCCTGCAGATGCCTTCTGAATGCTGGAGGTATAAATGTGTAGAGGCTCAAGCCTGTTTTGACTCTGTGGGATTTCAAAGCAGCTTTACATCAGGCCTATTCAAATCAATTTGCATGACATCAGTGCAGAATGGATTATGCTCTGTATCTCAGCAATTTGCTCTGTTAATTTCTCCCCACAGTAAAAGATCACTATAGCCTTTTGGAAGCTAACATATTGCATTTCAGGCTGTTTTTAATAGCAGTTGAAAAACCTCTGCTGTCCTTGTTTTGTCTGATTGGTTATTTATGTATATTTACCACCAGGGATGCATGATGCTTCACAGATGATTATATATCTGAATAAAAATCCTGACAAGAATAACTAATATGTAGGATGTTTTAACATCTTTGCTGTAGATCTTATTCTGATCTACAGAATAAGATTTTTTTTTTTTTTTTTTTTTTTTTTTTTTTGTAAATTGAAAAACAAAAGATTTTCAGTCTTAGATGACAAATACAAATACATATATATATATTTTTGTGAAAAAATATGTATCCAAGATATAATGTTCTGCTTGAATTAAGAAAAGAAAAGCAGATACATCTTGTTCTGATGAAGAATCTGATTCTGTAGAGCTGACTAGAAAGAAATAACATTTTATATGTTAAAAAAATCTTTTATTATAAAAATGAGATAAGAAGAGAGGATTGAAGAAGAGGTATTTTATATTTTATTTTATTTCTTTAAGTTGTCAGTAAAAACAGAACTTCAGTTGCTACTTTCTGTCTCTCCAATTTGCTCTGTGGATTTCTGTTTTAATGTTGACTCCTGATGGGTTCCTTCCTTCAGTGTACACACATTTCAATAAAGTGCAGGTTGTTATGCATACTTGTTTTAATATTTAGCACATTCTAGCCATAAAAATGAGGACATTTAGTTTATATTTGTCTACAGTGTCTAGAGAAATTGTATCTTAAACTGATAATTTTTTCATTTGTGTTCACTCTGCAGTTCCAAGCATAGGTTCCAGCTTTCTTATGCTCCTTAACACTGATTGCAGAAGCAAAATTCAAGTCTACTGCTTCCTTGTCCTGACACTCCCAATTTGCCACTTTACCTTCTCTTTCCAGGAGGTTGAGCAGGAGGTGAGCCGGGTTACTCTGACCATCTCCTGCAAGGTAGGAAAATTCAGGATTGGCTACACTGTTGGGATTCAATGCACATTTTTCTTGGAGGGAGTTTGCTGCCGAGCATCAGTCAATAGCGATCGATGGTTATCTGTGGCTTGGCTCAATTCAGTGCCATTTTTTAGGGTAATATTTCTATTCTGATGCCTCTGCCACTAAAATGAATTGGAGTTCTTCCAAGAGCTTGCTGGAGGCAGGAACCACTTCAGGCAAAATCTTTTCCACAGGACAGTAGAGACCCAACTGTCTTCTAGCTTGTAGTGTCACTATCATCTTACAGATCTGATAGCCAACAAACCAACCTTCCCTTAACTGACTTGCAAAGTGAAGCTAAGAAGGTAAATATCATCCATTCCCTTCAGGATGTGCCCACTCTAACCTTCAGAAAAAGCAAACCTACAGATCCTTCACCAGGGCTGAGTACATGCCATCCTTCTTGCCCCTCATTGCCCCTCATTGGTGTTTCACCAAGTGAGAGGCAGATATTGAAACCCAAGCACTCCCAGGAGGTTGGTATCTCACTGTCATTGGCACACAATGATAATCCAGCCTGATGCCACTGCTGGGACTGATAAAGAATTACCATGGTGAGTGTGAGAGTTAATCACATACCAAAGTGCCTCTTGTTGCTTCAACACCCAGAACTCTCCACCATATGCAATATTTAGCAGAGAATTACTGTACCTGGCAGATGTACCAAATGAATAGAACAATCATTTCCTGTGGTTCAAATGAGGCAGATTGTGCTGTTTTGTTCAAACAGTATGAAAATATTCATTAACATATCCAATGTTATGGGAGACTGTTAACAGATGCAGGCCAAAAGGTTCATTGGTCCATCTCTCTCATACTCTCACTCTCTCTCTTTTTTTTTTTTTTTTTTTTTGGTAATAGCAATGTTTTCTGTTTGTGAATTTTTATCTTTATTTGTGTCTGGAAATCATCATATTCAGAAAGGAGCTAGTGGCACAGTGGGTAGAATCTGGGAGATTTTCAGTTTGCTAGAATAAAAAATGCAGTTAGGCTGGCAGTGAAAGTTTTTAGAGCAGGGAAATTATCGTATCATAACTGTGGGGAAAAATAGACATAATTTGTATGGACCTAAGTCTGGTGTCTTCCAAGACAAAAATATGATGGAATCATATTCAATAATTGCAAGGCTTCAAGCCAATTCTGGCTAGGACAGCTTTTGTGAAGAACCTGCAGGGAGTTGCAGGGTATTAATGGTAGTTTTTCTCTGTAGCTCTTTTGTACATAAAACATTTGATGTAAAGGAAATTCATCTGCATTGCAGGGCTCTTCTCTTTGCTCCCTTTCTGTCCTGATTGATTGCCAATGGTTACCAGACTCTTTTCTTTAAATTATTGGACCACAGATTGTTTGAAGTTGGAAGAGATTCTGGAGGTCACCAGGTCCAGTTCCTGCTCAAGCAGGACCACCTACAGCAGGGTGCCCACCACCGTGTCCTAGTGGCTTTCGAAGATCTCCACGGTGGACACTCCGCAACCTCTCTGGCAACCCGTGCTAGTGCTCTGTCACCTGCAGAATACAGAAGTGATTCCTGATGTTCAGAGGGAACCTCTGAACAGTTTGTGCCCATTGCCTCTTGTCCTGGCACTGGGCACCACTGACAAGAGCCTGTCTCTGTCCTCTTTGCAGCTTCCCTTCAGGTTTGTGCAGCGATGAGATCCCCCTGAGCCTTCTCTTCGCCAGGTTGAACAGTCCCAGCTTTCAGCCTCTCCTCACAGGACAGGTACTCCAGTCCCACCATCATCTTGGTGGCTCTCCATTGGACTCTTTCCAGTACGCCCAGGCCTCTCTTATGCATTGAGTACACTTCTTGGGGACAGGGGCCCTCCCCACTGTGTGTGCTTGTGTGTGCTTGTATGTGCAAACAGAGAATCCAGAATAACACATTCCTAGTCTTGGCTGGGACCTCAAGCTGTTATTGTAACATAGAAAAAGAGGGAAAAAGATGAATGTTTGGCTAAACGAGCAACAGTGAGTGGAAGTAAGTAAAACCAGTTCTGAAGAGGATGGATTGGAATAATGGGACTGAATCATCTGTGAAGGAGAGGACTGAAGGAGAGGACTATTCTCTACACTCATGCTGAGTAGGAAAAAAAATATTTCATTCAGTCCCTAGGAAAGAATTTCTACTGGGAAGGACAGCAAAAAGAACAAGATTACGTGGAAGAGACATCTGGACCATCCTTCACTGCCCAGGTTATCAAGCAGTTTGAGAAATGGTACAGGTGTCAGTAATGGCACGAGAGGGATTAGGGCTGTGCACCAGCATCAGAGAATTAACCGGCTATATTTTTGTATCTTCTGGCTGGTCAGTGTAATACTGCTCTCTCATATGAATCTGCTTAAGTGTTGGAGGATGACCAGTGTTCTCTAATTAGCAGAGAAGAACCTAGGTGGTACTGCAAGGATTCAGAGGACTTTGTGAAATGTTTGGAAAGGTAATATTAGGTGAAGATGGCTCCACCCTTCCTGACAAGGCAGTGAACCAACAAAGCGCTGGGTACCTAATTGCTGGCAAAACCTCACTTTCTGAAAGGATGGAAGTTTTCAGCTGCTGCTATTGGTTTCAGACACCTCTCAGCCACTACTTTGAGGATTACAGTTGTTTATGACATGGGAAAGGAAATATGAAGGGAGAGGAAGGTATCAGCAGTGAGTAGAATATCTCTGGAGGTCTCCCTTATCCTTTCTCTGCTTCTTTCCTGCCAGCAGAAGTTGCATCAGTAAGCTTTGCAAACAGAGGTTTGTGAAGCTCTGCTTGCTATGGCATGACTTTACTGAGCAAATAAGCAAAACTGGGGATGGGGAAAAAACAGTAACCAGCATCGTACCTGATGACAGGACTAGATTGCCTCCCACCTAAGGGTGCTTCTGGCTGCATTTCATGTCTCAGAGAAATCTTGTAAGGTAGATGAGTGCTAATTTTCCCTACTAATTTTCAAGTAAATACAGTTCAGTAATTTTAATGAAAATTCAATTTATTTTTTTAACCAGTTAGAAAAGCTGAATCAAAGAATTAGATGATCCCTTGAAGAGAGTCTGAGAGAGTTGAGGTTGTTTAGCCTAGAGAAGAGAAGGCTCTGGGATACCTTGTAGGGGCCTTCAAGGTGCCTACAGGAAAGCTGGGCAGGGACTCTTTGTCAGGGAGTGGAGTATTACAACAAGGGGTAATAACTTTGAAATAAAAGAGGATAGGTTTAGATTAGATATAAGGAAGAAATTATTCACTATGAGGATGGTGAGGCACTGGAACAGGTTGTCCAGAGAAGCTGTGGATGCCCCATCCCTGGAAGTGTTCAAGGCCAGGTTGGATGGGACCTTGGGCAACTTGATCTAGTTGAGTTTGATCTAGAAGAGTTTGGAACTGGGTGATCTTCAAGGTCCCTTCCAACCCAAACCATTCTATGATTCCATGACCTGAGATAATCCTGCCTTGCATTGTGAAACACTGTGGGTTGGGATGAAGACCATGCCCATATGTCAGGCTGCAAGTCCTCATGCAGGAGCCAGTCTGTTGATGGGATTGAGCCACTCTCCCCTCTTCCTACCATACAACAGTTCCCATGGCAGCAGTCCCATAGGAGAACTCAGACAAAAGACTTTGTTTAATGGAAATCTTTTTTTTTTTTTTTTTTTTTTTTTTTTTAACTAGAAAAAAGTACTTTATCAGAAACAATAGTCCTAGCCAAACTTGGTGTTCATTTCATCATACCATTAACTCTGGATGAGATTTCAGGTGTTTTGCTCTGGATTTCCCCGGTATTATCATCAAGACCCAGGATGAGGAATAAGCATAAATCTTCTGGGAATATAACCCAGATTACTGATGTTATGAACTAAATTTAATCTGGTTTCTCAGAAACCAAAAATTCTTCTACATTTTAAAATGACCTCTAAAGTCAAATTCTTTCACCACCCATGCTAGCACAGTTCTTTGGGCCAGGTTCTGAAGGAAGTGATCATGTGAAAACTCCAGTGTGTTAAAAGACCTCATGTACTGTGCCTGTGGTGTGTTTCTTCTGCCTTCACCATGATGTTGTGGAGAGCAGAGCCTGAATCTTCCCATCTGTTTATTTGTAATAAATCATACAAGCTGTCCAACCTAGGTTTCTCCTCATATTGCTTCTATATAGATCAAAACTCATGCTATGTATATCACCAACACATTATCGAATTATTTGAAATGTATTTACCTTCTAATTCACTAATCTTACTTAAAACTTAATTATATACAGAGACATTCTTGTCACTTTTCTACTCACCCAACACATGTAAGGCTGATTTATTGTCCGTCCCAATTCATTACACTGCAAATAACTATCTTCTTCAACCTCCATGGAGACCTTCCCAACCAATTAATATTTAACATAGATGTCTTATGAGAACTACATCAGGAGAGGATGCCAAATCATGTTTTAAGTGCTACAAACTACTTCTCAGAATTTTTTGTGCAAAAGTAACAGGTGGGTATGAAGAAAACGTGTAGCTACCTATTACCGTGAGATGAGACAGATTGCTCCAGAATGACCCTTTGAAAGTCAGCATGTTTGGTCTAAATTGAGAATTCTTAAATGCACTTGGGTTGCTAATTGTTCATGGCAAGGCTGCTAAATATGTAAATTTCTAATTAAAATATAAATTAATCCTCACAAACAAATACCTGCTATCTGCAGAATGATGAGCAAAAGTTTTATGCCACTAATTAATGTTATCGCCTATTAGCTTTATTTACACAAGTATATAATTCATGCTGCTTTGCTTTTCCTGATATGTGGCAGTTTAAAAAAGTTTGTTGCCTTCTTTTTTTTTTTTTTTTTTTTTTTTTTTTTTCCTGTGGTATCACTCTAAAATAATTACTGTCCTTTCAAACCTTCCCTGTGTAATTTAGGTCTGTTGCATTGCCTTTTAATATGTTAGTAAGTTAATGGAGGTATTTTCTCACGATTAACTCTATACTTGATATCATGGAGTAGGAGGAGAAAAGTATAGGAATTTCTCTGAATGATCCTCAAATAAAAAATAGTCAATACTCATTGTGTGCACAGTCTTGATGGATTAGATAATTATTTACAACTCCCAGCTTTTATTTGTTTTTTATTAGACAGTTGAATATAACATAACAGTTGTGTTAGAAGATGATAAAGTTCTTTCTGGATTAATAAAGCATTATAAATGCACTGTAATTCATCTTGTAGATATGAATATGTATAATGACATTGTCTGTATTCAGGCTGTTTTCTTCTAATGGAAAATGTGACTTTTTGTCTCATTGTGTATAGAATATTACCACCTAATAAATTGAATGTGATGAATTATCAAAAACAGTGGCAACAGTAAGGAAAGAAAAATATTATTTACTAATGGGACTTCAACAATTCCAATTGAAATTCAACAAGCGATGCTCTTTGGTAGGAAGTTCCCTGCCATCAAATATCATTATTTGACAGTTTTCTAGTTTATATTTGTTAAGTGCCTTTTTCAATCTGCCTTCTGAATACAGCTGATGGACTAATTTCCACTTTGCAGGTATGACTGATCAAAGAAAGACATCAACCATCATAAATTCATAGCAATGCTGCTCTCCTGACTTGGTTATTTCTTGGATTCCTCCCAGGTGCCAGCTCAGTGCTCGCACTAGATCTCTCCACATGGAGCTGTTCCCTTCCAGCCTAACAACAGATGGGGTAAGCAATCATTTGCCTTGAGCAAATCAAGAGAGAGAATCCACTTCAGCCTTTCCCACTGGGATCAATTCCTGCTTTCTGAATGCAGGTCCTGCCAATTGATTGCAAGTTGCTGTGCCAGGCTGGGTTTTGTTCCCCCTCCACCATGACTCATGGAGCTCAGCTTGTTCCAGTGTCCTATTTACTGATACTGTTAACTTTTATGGTATTACAGCGGTAAATGTTTATGACCAGTCTTTGCTGGATTAATCTTTAATGAGGTTTTTACTAAACACAACGATATGCTTTCTGACCAGAAACTTGTAGTAACCCATGAGGAATTAAAATGCAAATTCTTGCCGCTCCTGACTTGCATTAGCTTTCTGAGGACAACAAACACTGGCCAAAATGAAGAACAGTTAATTTGATATCAACTTGGTCCCCACCCCAGAAGGAACTTACCCAGGATGGGACAAATTGATAATGACCTATTCTAGGCTGGAAATTGTTCTCCTTCTTTCAAAATGTGATAATCTATTTAATGGGTAAAGAAATGAAAATGGGACTATTTGAGTTTATTAACAAGTCTCCCGCAGGGTGTTATACCACAGGGCCTGCTGAGATCTGCAATTAAAGTCAAAAAGAGGAGTTTGTTTCACAACAGGCATTTGGGTTTTCTTGGTACTATTCAGTTTGGTGTTTAAGATTGTTTACTGACTTCACTGTATGTGAGCTTCATTTGAGAGCTGCTGATATTTTAAAGTGTTCTCTTTTATTTAAACCTATCTTTGGGATGTGGAGGAGGCTTCTAAGAGAATTCTTGAGCAACCAGCAAGCACAAAATCACCTACTGGAGTAGAGATCTGGGTTCAGGTTATGTATAACCATGCTGATCAAGGCACACATTTGTCATATTTTCCTGCAGCCTTGTTACACCACCATGGTGTAAATGGCACCATTATACCTGCTTATACTGCTTGGAGGTATACACAGAGCTGGAATATTAATGTAATAGTGACAGTTGCCTTTCCTGCTAGGTGCTGTGGGATCGCATCCATATTGGTTGTAAATCTAATTGCTTTGATGTTAGATAGTGCATTGACTGTTAAATCCAACCTACATTTCAGCCTCTCTTGTACTACTGATTGCAGCCTGCTATGGCCCTTCTAACCCATCTTAAATAACCCATCTGGTTCGATTGCTACTGTACTATTAATGTACAGGTACCATACCATGACCTTTCTTGCCTCTTTTAGATATTGTTCAGACTTTCAGATGCTAAAAATTACCATAGTTCAATTGACTGTAGTGGAACCATGCCAACTAAAATGTCGGAAGAACTGGCAAATCAAACTTCTTTTAATCTGTTTTAATGGGTTGTATTTTAGCTTAATGATTATTTCTCATAAGAAGATCAACAGTC
Source organism: Heteronetta atricapilla (assembly GCA_011075105.1). Classification (NCBI taxonomy): domain Eukaryota; kingdom Metazoa; phylum Chordata; class Aves; order Anseriformes; family Anatidae; genus Heteronetta; species Heteronetta atricapilla. Next base: position 155,490,014 of record CM021732.1, read on the forward strand.
TTTTAGCCAAGGAAACACTGTGAATACAGTCATATGGATTTTCAAATACCATCAGAAATGCTGATAGGCACCATTTGACATCCAAATGAATGATTAGAAATTATTTCGTGCTGTACATGATTTGCAAGGTGAGTACCAGAATGCATAGGTCATTGGTCTGCCCAGAATGGTAGTTTCTGCTTGCATAGAGAATTTCCCTAAACAATTTCAAATGTTTAAGTCTCATGCTTCTCTAATGTGCAGAAATCTCTTGAGTTGAATGAAACAGCTGTTTTAAAGTATTCAGAAACTATATATAGCAGTTTAGGAAACACACTGAAAAAAAGTCATCATTCACTAGAAATTTCTACAGACATAAGTTATCCCAAAGTATTCATACTTGATCAGAATCTTCCCTTCTGTTGGTTAAAATGCCACTAAGAGATTTTTAAACAAAATGTAATGAAAGTATTCAACACTAGTTTAACTGCTTATATAATTGTTTTCATCTGGAGTTCTCCAAATAAAGATAACCCTAAATCCTAGTGATACACTTGTATTGTTCTGAATGTACTGAATAAACCAAGCTGAACTATATTAAGTTTACTAAATGTAAAGTTTCTAATTGTGTAGTGCCCACAAGACAGGGCATTGCTTGCAGAGAGGCAAGGGTTTCCTAGTGAAGTTTAAAGAGGGCTGGGCTCTTTCTGGTGTTTGGTAATTCGATATTACAGAGCTGTTTTGTGCTTCATTAGGAAGATAGCCCTCCTTGTTGTTGCCTCACACATTTCTATTCTCAAAGCATCTGTCCACAGCAGAGATGTCTTTTATTTTTTTAAAAATAATTATTAAATATCAGTATTGTTGATACATTTCTAGTTACAAGTATTTATTTAAATATTAAAGTTTTTTATTTTTAAAATATTTTTTATTTTCTATTTTTTTTTTTCTGTTTAAGGATAGGTTTTGCTTTTTCACAGTGTACATATTTTACCTTAAGCTGGTTGCTTACACTGTCTTCACATGCAGTGGTGAGAAATGGGTGCTTCCAGGCACAGTTCATTGTGCATGTTTTAGAAAATAGCCTGAGGGTGTCTGTCTCCAACACAACAAAATAAAGTGAAATTGCCCTGAAGTTTGCCCAGGCACATGAACTCTCTCCTCTACTTCCCTGCTTAAGTGGAGCCCATTCAGTATCCTTGCTCTGCTGTTACAAATGCAGCATGTTTGTGCATGAATATGAATTCAGTGTGATGTCTAATGATGTAAGAAAACCGGGGAGGGAAGATGCAACAGACCTCGCTCGTTCAATCACAACTGTTTGAAGTGACATTTGGAAGGTAGCAACAGGCAGCACTTAACATTTACGAGGAATTGCCTTTTTGCACTCTTGGGGCATTAAGTGTTCATTGCTGTCTGTGTAGGAGGGGTACTGTGCGGGAAGTGTGATTTGCAGCGAGTATTTACTGTTTCTAAAGGTTTGCTGAATGCCAAAAGATTCTTTCTGTTCTGTTCCTGGAGAGAGGTTTTCACCTGCATAGGGAAAGATTAGCAAAATGTACCCTGAATGAAGTGTGGGTCTGGAGAATCCTTTACCCAGAATTACAATGCCACTCTAATCTGGTTTACCAGAAGGCTCATGAAATTCATTGGAGTCTAAAGCTTTTTTTCTTGACTCATTCTGCCCTGAAAACTGTCCTGTTTGAAAATTGTCTATAAAAGGACTTCATTACTTTATCTTCTATTTGTCAGCAAGACTGAAGTCTTATGCAGAACTTTGCTGCTCTCCATGTGAATAAAAATGGGAAAACTTCAGCTAATATCATCAGTTTCTTTTAGTGATTTTTTTTTTTTTTTTTTCCCTGCAGATGTTCTCTCCATGTTCCCAGCCTGATCTTAGGAACAAAAGAGGAAAGAAAATTAAATTATTGGACTGTTAGTGTAGCCTGTATAGCATGACATCCTGCCTTGCAGTATAAATCCCATGTTGTTGCCATAAATTTCTACATCCCAGACTTCTGTGTCTCTTTAATAATGACCTCTGCATTAGGCTTTTCTGAGATTTTTTCCTAGCTATTGTATAAGCTAAAATGGTGGCACCTCATAAATCTTGAGGAGCACTGCAAGAACATCTGGGTGAGGCTGAAAAGCCCCTTTCCTTGCCCCTGCAAATTTGCTTACAGACAACTTCCATGAAGAATTAGTTAAAAAAGATGGTGGGATGGGAATGGAAAACTTGTTTGGTTGATTTGTAGCTCCAGGCAAATTCAGTTTTCCCCTCCCTTTGCTAGCAGCAATGTAACAAGGATGGACATCTAACAGGCAGCTACTTTCTCATGTCTACTAAGCCTAAGGGTTTTTGAGCAGCAATGGGATTTAAACATTTAGCATTTGAAAATAAATAAATAAAATTGACTGGACAACACCAAAAGATGTGGTTGAGATATATATGTCATGGGTCTGCCAGGAGGCTTAAATCACATAGCATTTGAAACAATTGCAGCAGAGATCATACAGAATGGTGGCAAATATTCTTCTGTATTTAATAGGCTTCATCTCAGGAGATGCTTAGTACATTTTGAGGCCAGAGGGCAAGTAACATTTATCAGAAGATATCTGAATGCAATTTAATAGCAAATTTTTCAAAGCAAAGCAAAGGATGGCTTTGTGTTTTGGTATGGGTCTGTACCTGCTCTGGAATGCTGAAAATAACTGATTTTTGACTTGGTGGTCAAACCAGCACATGTAGCATTTGGATCAGGTTGTCACGGTTTTCTCTTAAAAGATAAGAACATTCAAAAGGGAAATATGTTTACTACAAATCTCATGGAATTTTTCATTTGCTACAAATCTCATGGAATTTTTTATTTATCTCCTCCTCCCCCCCAACCCCCAATTTTTAGGTACATTGACAAGACACAGAAATAATCTGAAATATAATATATAATTTCAGTACTGAAAAAAACAGCAAACCAATAAGACTTTGAAAAGAAAACTTTGAAAGAAAATGCTGCAGGTTGCAATGGTTGTTTTTAGATTTTCTAGGGACAATAATTTTCTATGCTTTCTTTGAGACAGTTTTCATAAAATGTTACAAATCTATAGATATTTTTGTTAAATTATATTTGAAATTTCTGGCCAAAACCAACAATTTAAAAAGTATTTGCTAGGTATTATTTCCTTTTCAGCTCTGTGTAGACAACAGTTACTTGAATGATTCTCCAGCCTTCACATCCAACCTTCCCTTTTTAGATGTGAGCAAACATAAGACCTGATTTCGAGAAAGTCTGGGTAGCCACAATTTACTTCATGTTTTCTGAGAATTAAATACCCCACTCAACTTGCCAGGGTACTGAATGTGCACCCCCAAACAGCTCTTGAACTGATAATACCCATCTCCAGATTGAACCTGTTGTTTTGTTGGGTGTATTATTTACTGTCTGTGTAGCACTTTAAGCTCTTCAGATGGAGATTCAAGGAGTGATTCAAGGGAGTGCAGTGAAAAATCAGAAAACAATTATGTAGGAGGCTATCACAGAATGTTTTCTGATTTTATTTTTTGTTGTTGTTGAGGTTTCAAATTTCCTGACATCATCCAGTTTACTCTCAAAAGATCCATGTTTTTTTCTTTAAGTACATGGCAGAGGAATAGCTATATTGGTTAATAAAGCATGACTTGTGTGTCACTGAAGTTTTCTAAAACATGAAATGTGAACAATCACGACCAGGACTAAATATCTGTCCTGGCTCCAACTTGGATAATTTTCCTCCTAGTAGCTGGTATGGTGCTGTGGTTTGGATTTAGGATGAGAATAATGCTGATAGCATACTGATGTTTTAGTTGTTTCAGAGCAATGTTAAGTTGAGGGTTTTTCAGCTTCTCCTTCTGTCCTGCAATGAGTGGCTGGGGGTATACAAGGAGTTGGGAGGGCAAAGAACCTTGACAGCCCACCAAAACTGGACAAAAGGATGTCTCATACCATGTGGCATCATGCTGGACAATTAATATGGGGTGGCTTACTAGAGTGGGGGAGGAGTGCTGCATGGGGCTGAGCTGGGCATAGTTCAGCAGGTGGTGAGCAATTGCATTGTGCATCACTCGCTTAATATATTATTATTATTATTATTATTATCCCCTTCATTTTTCTGTCCTATTAAGCTGTCTTTACCTCAAAACATGTATTTTTACCTTTTTTTCCCCCACTTCTATTCTGTATCCCGTTGTGGGTCAGAGGGCAATGAGCGAATGGCTGTGACAGCTATCTGCTGCTTAGCTGCTTGCTGGGTTAAAACACAACATCAGAAGGTGGAAAAGGGGTTCTGGCACTTCCCTGAGATCTACCTGACTGTCACATAAGAACATAAACCCCTCTGTCCAAAGGCAGGCTAGATGTTCATCATGGTTGATCCCATCCACCTAGCCCAACTGGCTAGTTGGTTTTTGGCTGTCTCAGGGGTGTCTGAAAGAGAAACCCTTTAGTGGATTCCTTGTACCCTCTTCCAAGACTAATTTTGTCACTTGTGTACCAGGACGCGATCATTGTGTTCAGTCCACATCAATCTTTCTTATGTTACAGTGGTGCAAATTTGCCAGTCCGTGGCACTGATGGAGACTCCTGCAGAAGGAAGTGGTTCCCTGTACAGGTGGAGTCATGAAAAGGCATGCATCCTATATGATATCTCACATCTCCACTCCCTTTGGGTTTCCACTGAAACCCAAAGCTTTCAGTGCAGAAAAACTCTGGTATTTTGTTTGCATTTGGATGAATGTTCCTATCATAAACTGGGGAATAATCAACTGTGTGAGTTGTGCTTCAAATTAAAATCCTTATGCTACAGAAGAGGCCAGTTTCTGTTTTTCTCACCCTGTTTGGTTAATCTGTGTAGAGGTTTAACATTTTTTATTCTGCCAAAACAAATTGCTTTTTTTTTTTTTTTTGGTGGGATTTTTTTTCCTTTACAGCCTGAGCATGTAAAAAAATGTAACAATCAATGCCAGCTGAAAGATGGATGCATCCTCGATTGAGTAAACAAAGTTACTGTGCATTGGCAAAAAAGTTCTCTGCATTGGATTCTTCATTGGACTCAAGTTGCCAGCTCCAATAAATCAGTGTACTGGACTTCTACTTAGTCAATGTTTCCAGATGGCAACTAGAGAGTATCGTGCTTTAAAGTGCAATGAATCGTATCAGTAAGTAAGTCTACTCCCAACCTGTGTTAGAATCTATCAGTATAACAAAATGGCTGTCATCTGATGTATGGATAGACAAGACACTCAACTGACAGACGAGTATGTCTTTCTCTTTCTCTCCCCAGTGAAAATACCCAGAGCTGGATGAAGAATAAAGTTTTTTTTTTTTTTTCATTTTATTTTTTTTTTTTATTTAATCTATTTTTTTTTTTTTTTTTTTTTTTGAGGGGGGTGGAATTTTTAGCTAAATGCATCTAGAATAAATGGGATGACTTATGTATTGTGGGATCCAATGACTAGGCAGGGATAACTGTAAATAAGTCCTTTCCATTGTAGACTGACATAATTAAGCAGGATGTGTGTTATTAGGTAAGATTAGCACTCCATGTCCTGAAGACCATCGTTATTGGATAGACAAAATATCCATCTTCATTGATCAACAGTATAAACTGAGGTCAAATGTGGAACTACTTTCTGATGGCCCAGGTCTTTGCTTGTTAGGCCATACTACCTTTCTGTCAACATTAGGAAGCAGGATGGTGAATGTGCACTAGCACTTAGTTGCTTCCCCACAATGTCTTCGAACAACTAATGTTTTAAATGAGCTAGGTGAAGCTACTGAATGTCACTGAAGATTCAAGTGCTAATGGGATTATATAAACTTGTGTGGATAATTTTTGGCAACTGTGCCCTAGAAGCTGGGCATTGGATGGAAAATAGTATTTTGCTTTGGTTTCACATTCAAAGTGGATGGCTATTTAGTGTAAGTGGCAAAAAAAGCCAGTATGTTATTCTAGTGCATATTCCCTTGAAACTCGTCAATTGCAGATAAACTCTGCAATTGTTTTGATGTAGGATCAGTTATTTCCTGTTTAATCAAATTGTGCTGTTTTCCTCAGGCTCTGTGCAGAGAGCAGATGGCACTTTTGTGTTACACCATGAACATGTTTGGCTTCATCCTAAGGAGGCACTTGGAAGAGCCATGGTAAAGGACTGCTGCAGATGGCCCAGTTGAGTATTACCACAGGAGATACTTAAATACAGATTGCCAGGGTTGTTTTCTAAGGATTTTGTTGGCATAACTAGAAGGTACCATGCTGGCTGTAGGTCGAGGCCCAGAGAAAGATACAGCCTGTTTTTCTTGGCAGCATCTCCTTTATCAGGGGCAAAACCAACTCCTTTCTCAAGACACCCATTTCAGTGTTCTTTAAATAGGAAATGGTGGTCATGCTAGGATGAACCTGAAGGAGAGGACTACTTGGAGAGTGAATAGCACTCCTGGGCATGACGCATAATAGGCTGACATGTTGATTGTCCTCTTGCTTGAGAAAACTGAATTACAAAAATGTCTGGGAGACTTCACTGATAATTTCTCAGCCCAAGACTCCATGTGACAAGGCCCATTCAGGAAACAGTAGGATAACCTACATAACTCTCATAGCTTGCACCTTGTTTTTGAAAGGAAGAAATTTATTAATGGTGCTTCTTAAACAATGCCAAATGCCTGGTTCCACAGAATCAAAATTCACAGAATGATTGAGGTTGGAAGGGACCTCTGGGTCCATCTGGTCCAGCCCCTGCTCAAGCAGAGCCACCTCCAACAGGGTGCCCAGGACCACGTCCTGGTGGTTTTTGAAGGTCTCCAAGGAGGAGACTCCACAACCTCTCTGGGCCACCTGTGCCAGTTCTTCTTCACCCTCACAGTAAAGAAGTGGCATACAGTGAGAAGTCTAGTTGGTCTCTTCTAGAAGTAAAGCTCATTCTATTAACTGAGGATGCTTTGTGCTCAGACTTCAACTTATGCTTGGTGATGCATTTTTTCCCATAGTATCACAGCAGCTGATATGAATTTTGTACAAAATTCAATTTCTGATGTCTTAGAGACCTATGCCATTAATCACTTGAAAAACAGAACCCAGATTTGTATTGGAACCAGAAGCCACTGAATAGGCAATTGGAAGATACAAGCACAGGCTGAGACGCAGAGCACTTCACAGTTTCCATACAAACTAAACAGAGTCTGTGCATCATATTCACATTCAGCTTCACATATGGTAAACCTAGGTGTTCCAGCACGAAACTTATAAATACAGGGCCCACTTTGGCCAAATCTCTGTTTGATTGGATAGGAAGCACTCTGAAAGATAAAGGGAAAACACATTTGGGAAGCTAATGTTGGGGAACAATTCCAGCCTTGAGAGGTCAAACAAGATTTCTCAGCTTCTCTGTAGACTGATGAGGAAGGGTTGAATGTCTCAGAAGGAGGCAAAGATAACATTTTGTCAGTTCTTATAAAACTTTTGCTTTTTCTGTCAAGTGACACCATCATTCTCCTTGAAACTCCTTCAAGTCTAATGACCCAGCCCATAAGCATGTCCCATTCAGATGCATAGTTATGGTAGTCATTAGCAGACTGTATCAACTGTTGGCTCAGATAACTGAGTTCCCCCACAATAGTGTTTATTATCTAATCCCAGTCCCTTGCTCTGTCTTCACAGAAGACTTTTTTCTAACTGGTCTCATGGAAAACCTCTTGACATCTACCCTACTAGGTTTGTCTGTTATTCTGCCAACTAGTGTTTTGAAAAACCTAGCTTTGTAGGAGAAATGAGATTTGACATATGCTGGTCTTGGGATGGCTTTTTCAGAAGATTTCAATGAGTCTGTTGCTCTGTGCTGCCATTCCGAAAGATGGTTGTGCAAATTCAAAAGCAGTTTCCTGATTCTGTCATTTGACACAGAATAAACAGTTTGTTTTGTTCTGTGTATTTAATTAATTTTGTGGTTTACTTTTGATCACAGAGACACTTTGATTTTTTATTATTGTTTTTAAAATCTATATTCAGAAAAAAAATCTTATGAATGTTTTATGCTAACAGATTTCATATGCATCTGCTCCTGGACACTCATCACTACTGCATGACTGGTTTACTTAGCCAAATGGAGTATTTTAAATTTCTTGATTGGACATATAAAAGTGAATTAGAGATTTGGAGGGATCACTGAATGAATGTTTTGAACTTTTCATTTTTAATTATACTGGTATGATGAGGGAACATGTAATTTCCTTTTGAGGCTCCATCACAAACCAGCGGCAGACTTTTCTATAGGTCAAGCAAACAAAGTCATGTAGCACTTTTGTTCTCCTCAAGGAAATCTGCTGAGCAGAATAAACAAAGCAACAGTTAGGGAGAACAACTCATCACAAGATGATTTTGGTGTGAGATGGCAAGTGTCGGGGAAGAAACTGGATCTAAGAGGGGCAGGATGTGAAGGTGTGCATTCAAGAGTTTTTTTTTTTTTTTTTTTTTTTTTTTTTTTTTTTGTAAATATAGGCCTTTAATTACTTTTAATATTTCCTTATATTTTAATTTTCCAATTGAAAATATTTGTAGTAAATATATATATACATATTTCTAGCAGCTGTTTGAGCAGAGCTCAATTCTTTGCAGAGATAATTCTCTTTATCACATCTGACTGGCACAGAAACTACAGGTATCTCAGATAAATTAGGTAGGACATTTGAAATATCACTAAAAAGCCTCTTTTTAGGCAAATGAGTTGAACCATAAGGACATTATTAAGTCTAAGATTGTCATGTAAATGTAGCTATCTCAGGTCCCATCACAGTTAATGGAGATCTAGCTGATTCAGTCAGTGGATATAGAGGATGATTTCTGTCAGCATGAGGTACCAGTAGCTCCTGAAATGGCAGCAGCAAATTCTGGTAGGCTGGTGAGAAGAGGAGAGAGCAGGAAAAAGTCTTATGAAACCCAGGGCCTCTTTGCTACCTTTTTTTACTGGCTTTTACCCTGGAAATAGCTCAATCCCAAGAGGCGGGGTTCAGCCACTTAACTTTAGATGTCTTCTGTGAAGGTGTTTACATATCATCTAATTATCTATACTCCTTTTGTACTAGCTGGCAGAAATAAGTTCTCAAGGGTCAGACATATCTCATGGTTGTTTAATATCTCAGTCAATGTATAAAACAAGTCTGGTGAATGAGGTCCCCAAATCATGTGTTTTACTAATTAATATATCCTTTTTGCCAGCTGTAAAATTCCACAAAACTTACAGGATCATTGCAACTTTGAACCATTTACATCTCTGTCAAATGTGGTTTAAGTTGGCCTTAGGGTTTGACAGCTACTGCAGAGCTGATGGGGCAAAAAAAGGGTGTGAGATAGCATAAGCACTGAAAGATGGAAGGGCCTTTAAACATAATTACCTAAGAAACTGTACTAAAAATGCTGCAAGTGCAGCAACCATAAATACATTAAAGAAACAAAGCCAATATGCATTAAAGATGCATGTAGTGCTGCTCATTTCTGCCCTCCCTTTTGGCTCTAGAAAGGCAGATATACACATTTAACACGAGGTAAAGTCCTTTTAAAGATGGAGAGAGACTCATAAATCCCAGGAAACTCTCCATAGCTCACAAGGACAATTTCATTCATCCCACCATTTGTTCTCACATAGAGTTAGAAGAGCAGAAGATGTATTATACACTACAGCTAGCTTCTGCCTTATATATTTTGATGTGGTTTTAGTGAGCTCGATTCCTTTTACTAAAGGGGCAAACACCTGCTTTTTGGTGTGGGTTACTTTGGCAGTTTCTAATTGTGAATATCACACCTGCAGAGCCCCAAATTGGCAGGACAGGAAAGAATCAAAAGGTCACCTGGTCTGTCCTCTTGAACCTGGGTAACAGATACACCAGAGGATATGAAGACCTATAACGGGAAGGTAGGAGATCAAAGCCTGCACTCTAAATACTGCCAAAGAAATAAAACACACACAAAATGGTTTAAGAAATGGAGAACTTCAAAGTAATGAAAAGAGAAAGAAGATCGTGAGCTATCTTTAGTGATGAATGCACAATGGAGAATTATGGCCTCTTTCATCTGTACCACACTGAGACTGCATGAAGCAAAAAAGACATATAGACACTAAATTGTCACATGGAAGATTTCATAAAAGGGAGGTAAAATAGAAATAACAGCATATTGAAAATCCCAAAGAAGAGACACAGCCTTCCAAGACAAGCCTTCCCTTTCTACAGCAGCTACTTATTAGAATGCATTGAGAGAAATTAGTTAATTAGGTAATTGCAGGAAGGGCCTGAAGCTGAGTTTCTTATTGTAAATATGAACAAGTTTCAGGTGTTTTCCAGGTAACAAAAACTTCATGTTCAAGTAAAAGGTTGAATCTTGACTTGGAGTTTGTATATTCAACTCTGTTGTGTGTAGACTAATAGAAATATGGAGGAGGAGACAGTCACTTAATTGAGAGTTCTTCAGGGGACGCACAATTTTCCTATGCTCTTCTGAAAACCAGTAGAGAATACAAGGTTCCTGCAGAAGATGATTTAGATATTTAAATGATTTCTCCACTGTAGAACAGAGGGAGAATAATCAAGTTAATTTCATTGCTTAGGCAGGTGAGATGCTAATGCTATATAGGGTGAGCCTGAGCTCCCAATTTTGTGCCGGACTGTTTGCTAGAATTGTTACATAACAGCTACTATATTCAATTTAAGCTATATCTTATTGTTAAACTTTTTGTCCATGTAAATGAATCTTTATCTAACCCATTTTGTGATTACCAACAGAAACAGAAATAACTCCCTAAACAAAATATACATGCCCAACTTGATAAATTTTTGTTTACTAAATTCCGCTCTGCATTCGGGGTGTGATCTAATGCATAGACATACCTGCCAATAAAATTAGTCTGGGCTGTGTTTCTCAAAGTGAAGTGCAGAACTGGGACCCTTTGGGCTGGGGAAATAATTGCAGTAGAAAGAACAAAGCAGGTTAGACAGTAACTGAACCTGAGGGTAGGTAAACTCTTTCAGATGGGAAGGGTTGTTCAGGCAACTGTAGGTCTGCCTAGCCAGAAGTGGCAGAATGAAGATGATAGCACATGTAGATGAGTATAGCACATGTCTGCACGTGGTGGGTTTTTTTGCTTCTGAAGTGACAGAGCCTACATTTATAAATCATTCTATACTTTCCAAAACACAGTAGCAGATCATTTAATAAGGTATCACTCTTGCCAACAATTAAACACGTTGATTTATGTGATGAATAGCAGATAACAGCAGAGCTATCTCATTTTGCTTCCGTTTTGTCTTAGTATGTAAGTGACATTTAGGAAGCATATTTCTTCTGACAACCAGTCCTGTGCTGTGTATTCAAATTGTTCTTCTTTCAAGCAAACCAATTGACATGGAAATATACTGGGGCAGTTGTTACAACATTGTGACCTCAAAAATTGACAGCAGGGGGACAAAAAAGAGAGAAGGTGCTGAGCCTTAGCACCCTGCACTCATGGACCCTATTTCAAGTATTAAGAAGTTTATTTGGGTAATCCTTAAAAGCTTGGAGCACATGATTTCTCCAGAAGCAATGAATTAAAGTAGTATGCTTTATGCAGGGAAAGCATGTTAGATGCTTGTAACCTAAGATGGGTCTAAGAATTTCAATTCAGTGCTTTCAATCAGTTTCTCAGTGACAGGTCTCTCCATCCAATCATCATGTTGAACATAAAGCACCATCCTTCTGAGAAGTGCTGGTGAAATGCCTTTGTATATTCCCACTTTATCATAGTTATCTATTTTAGTGCTGTCTCATTTCCTGCTGTTGCTAGAGTGCTTAGAAAAGGGTTCAGTAGGGCAAGGAGAACCCTAGGATATGGGTTCTCTGAATCTGTATGATGAAGGTGCTTCTATTTTATTTTCAGTTCTTTTATCTTTGGCTTCAGCAGAAGCAGATGAGCTGTGATTAACACTGATGAAAGTATTAAGAAGATGATTTCTTCTCCACCCACCAAAATTATTGACTGGAATGCACAGTTTGAGAAAATCCAATTAAAACTGCATCATATGGCTGTATTTCCTGCTATATAAAGGGATGGATAAGGGGCATCTGCTAGTCCCTTTCTCGCCATTATTTAGATTTTAAAGTAGGTAGTCGAAGCTGTTGTCATCTCTACCATCAGTTCTATTATACTTTGCACATTTGTCTCATTATTTTTAACAGGTATGGGTAATAACACTTTTTTTTTTTTTCTTTTTAAAAACAAGTATCAACCTTTCAGTTATACTGTGTGCACTCTAGATGACTTCACTGTTCGAAACACTATGCTACCTGTCAAATTAAGATAAGAAGAGAGGAACTGAGGAGAACTGAGTGGAACTTGTAAATTAAAACACATTTTCCCTAGACAATCTGGTTGTGACCTTTTCTTTTTTGAAAACTCAACCTCCTGTGCTGTTCTGTGGGGATATATTTTAAAAAGCAGGGCACAGATTTCCAAAAATTATTCTGGACTTTGGATATCCATTTCCAGTTGGCTGCAACAATTATTATTCAATCTGCAAGAGGCCATAAACATGAGATTGTCCTGCAACAGAGGAACATCCCTACAGTATTAATATTTTTGTAATTCTTTTTATTCCATTGATAAAAGAAAATTGTTTTAATTATAAAGGTAGAGCTGTGATTGAAGTAGATGGAGCAATCTCTGAACACCTCAGTACTAAGGAAACATTCAGCCCTGTATCTTTCACGTCACAGGGAATTTTACTATTGACTTATGTCTGAGTAAGATCAGGCCCAGGGTCACTTTTTATTCTCATCCATGGCTCTGCCCACATCAAGCTCGTTTGTTCTGAACAGTTTTACTGCTACCAAAACAAATACTTTAAAGTGTGCTTGAGCAACCATATTTGTTCTTTTAACTGGTTACAAGAAAGTATTTTAAGGGTAGGAGAACAATGACCCTACAAGCCAGGGACTGTCTCGGGCCAAGATTACAGTGCTTCAGCTAAGTCTTTTGGGTTTTGATTTTGACTCTTCAGTCTCCAGTCGGCATTAGTTGAGTCTCCAATTTAGAGATCACTTAGAGCCCTGGATGAATTTGGACGCAACTCCTTCAGTTGCTTTAAAACTTTACCATCCTATGATGCCTTTCTCACCATCAGGTCTTACTATCCTAAGCTTGTTTCATCAGCGGTGGCAGAACAAAAAGTGCATCCATGTCTTGGTGGACCCAGTACTATATCTAGCTGCTGGCAAAGGTTTTATTGGGAACTGGACAGAATTCTACAAAGGGATGCATTTTGACTTAAATCTGGCATGGTGGGTAAGTGGGCTGAAGTGAGCCAAAAAGCTGCCTATACAGCTCTACTGGTTTGATGTAGGGAATGATTGGTAAGCAGAATAATCCCATTCATATTAGTTCCCAGTTGGATACTAACTTCAGTACTCTTAATCTAATTGTATATAACATTCCTCTTTCCAGTTTACATTATATGACTTACTAAATGATTTAAATAAAACTGAAGAAAATACCTGTCAGAGTTATGCAAGTAAACTGGAATCATAGTAGTAGAACAAGAAATATTTCCCTATGCCTTTTAGGCATGCCTTGTCTTGTCTTACCTTGCCTTGCCTTCCATTCCCTTGGGCCATGACATGGACACCAGAGTGCCAAGACTATAAAAATGGTGATTGTGTACACTGTGCTTCATTTCAGGCACATTTTTTTTTTTTTGTAATTATTATTTCCATTCCTGCAGGCCTAATTGGCATGCCTCATAAGCGATCATGTCTAGCACCTCTTCCAATGCATATTAATCACCTGGGAATGCAGACAAAACCACTTTTGCTGTGGTTTGCTTTGTCTCTGAGGAAAAGGGATTGAATCTCAGTGTCTCTCTAATGACATTATTTGTTATTTTCAGGACAGACAGTTGCATCTTAATGGAATTCATACATAACACAAGAGATAAAAAGAAATAAACAGTTGCCAATGTGCTCCTTATAATTACCTATGCGGTGACACAGAAGGTAGTTTGTCACCTGCTGAGCAGTTAATGAATTTATAACCCTTCACTGAAGATAAGAAAGTCCACTGAAAAATGGGATGCTCCTTCATATACTGTAATGGCTCTTGTAAGATTGATTCTTGGTCCCTTTAAAAAATTATTATATTATTCTGTCATTTTTACTACTGAGTGACCTAGCCAATATACGCTGGCAGTGTGTCACATCGCAGCCACCACTACAGTGCAGACATGTTCAAGCTGGTTTGGGCTTCAATACCATTCAAAAATTATCGAAGTATTCATCTGCTGCTTTATAAACTATGGGTGAAGAGGCACTGACAACACCGTTAACACCTTGCCACCCTACTATGTGAGGAACTATGACCTTAGATGCTCAGTTTCAGAAAAATGTCTGCAGCTGCAAATCCATCTTGCCACGTTGACCATGCCATCCAAGAGAATGTCTTGAAAGTCTTTGTGGGCTCCACCAGAGACAATATGATGGCTCCTGGGCCAACTGTTTAAGGCTGGCTTATATTTCCATTGTCTAGAACCTGGCCTGACCCTTCTTTTGGCCTTTTGTGGCAACCCTACTGCTATGAGATCCCATTACTGTTGCTTTATGTTCTTGCAGCCAAAGGTGAAGGGTTTTTCTACAAGGATCCCTAGGCTGTCTGTGTTGTGTCCCCTGAGCATGTCAGGAGAGCATGTGAGCCCACAAATCGTGATGGGAGAAGGAGGATTGTTTGAGGTGAATTGCCATACTTTATATGACCTATAACTAACAGTCTCCTAATAATGTTTTCCTGAGCTCAGAAAATAGTATTGAGATCAGGATATTTCAGGCCCTTGGTAAGTGGAAAAACAGAGATGTTTTTGTGTGTGGAGGAAAATGGGAAGAAAAGTATTGCAATTAAGGGTACATAGTATCTTAAATATGGGATAAATGGCAATTTCTCTCAACAATGAACAAAATGTAAAACAAGTCTGTCAATGACAGTAAACCAGGGACGTGTTGCCTTAATTACACACCAGAAAAGATTTACTGAGAGGGATTTATGGAAAGGCTTGCATTTCCGGGGGATAAAAATCAGTGAAGCTCTCTTGATGGCACCAACTCATGCTTAATTTCTCTCTGGGGAGAGAATAGCTTCATCAACCTTTGAAGATACTTTGTAGACTGATTTGTTTTTCTTGTTGAAATAAACTTTTAAACTTTGGAGTTTTCTTTAAAGGATATATAAGTTCTAAAAACTTATGTTCTAAGTACAGTAACAAATGTTGGAGTAATAGTTGATAGTGAAGGTAAAATAATGGATAAAGAAGATGGCATAGGAATGAAGGTGAATGATTTCCATTTGGAGTGCAGCTACAGCTGTTGTTCTGCACTGGGATCTCATGTTATTATTCTGCTTTGTGGATAAAATATCCTACTAGACTAGATTTCCCATCACACTTTTCAAAGCAGAGCTGATCTTCTGCCATTTATTTAACAGAATGGGCTTCTGTTCCCAGTTGAAGCCTTGAGATACATGTTACTACAGAAATAATAACCACTAATAATGTGATATTTTCTTTCTTTTTCTTTCTTTCTTTCCTTCTTTCTTTCTTTCTTTCTTTCTTTCTTTCTTTCTTTCTTATTTACTTATTAGAGGAACAGTTAAAGTAGAAAGAGTGCTGTGGCATTTCTATAATCACTTGTCAGTTCCAAACTCATCTCTGGACTTATTTATACTGTAATTATCTCTCAATGACCTGAATGATGAAACGAAAATTCAATAACTCTTCCTGATATTGATATTCTGTTGGCTCAAGCCATTCCAATGAAACATCATTGTTTTGAAAGGGGTTTGAGAGGAGAAGGATTAATTTCCTTTTGGGAGCATAAAGGACATAATTTATGTGAATTCTTTAGTGCTTTCACTGAAGGTAATTGTGTTAACCTTTTTGGTTGTTGTTGTTGTTTTGTTTTATTTTGTTTTGTTTTGTTTTTTCCCTTCTGGCATTTTTAGGGGTCAAATAAATTAGAAGTTTTGATGCTGATTGCATTTACTGAAATATGGGATTTGGTAGACCAAGTTTTTATAAAGGTCAGAAGTATATATGAAGCATAATTTAAATTGGACGCCATTGAAAACAGGCTTTCCTCACAGGCTCTGTGTTAAAAAAAAACTCTTTTACCCAAGTAACAAAACCTTCCTCTGACCATGAAATCAAAGTGTCTGTATTTCATCAACATTGCTAAAAGTAAACAAATGTGATAGGTATTTACAAGAAACGTGATAGATCCTGAGAAGACAGTTGGAGCAGGTGGGCTTGTCTCTGCTGGTTTTTGCATTCACTCCTTACTCTGATGTCCACTCAAACTTTTTTTTTTTTTGGAGTTACTTAGCTATGGTTGAGGGAGAGAAAAATATCTGACTGCTCCTCAAAGGCAAAGACAGTAATAGTGGTAGTAAATACCTAGGATATGAAAACCCAGGGCTGAATCCCCCCTGTTAATTCAGGAACTTGAAACTGTGTGTTCCACATGAGAAATGATGTGGTGCTACTGTCATGTAGGTGGGTGCCAGTCTTCCTTGTTAGAAGTATTCCTCTTGATATTAAAAATGAAACATGAATAGGATCAGTGAGAAGGTTATAAGAGAGTTAGGAATTAGGCATACTTCCTTGCTTGAAACGATATTTGGGTATTCATCTGAGATGGAGCACCTGTGGTACTGAAGACATTTTCCTGAAAGTTGGAAAAAAAGCAGATATATAACACTCAACGTGTTCAACTGGTGTATTTTGCTCATGGCACTGGAAAGTTCAAGTTTTGACAGGGTTGCTGAATTGGAAAGTTCATGCAATTTGAGAAATTTCTGAGGGAAGGGATGCTGTTCCTCCCTTGCTCCTAAAGCCAGCAAGTTGGGATGGAGTGCAGCAAACACATGCAAGTTATTGCCTCTCTTTATTACTTTCTCGGAACCACCCAGGGACCCAAGAAACAGTTGGTCATGAATGCAGCAGTGGCAAAAGAAAAGCAAAAGAGCAAAAGTTGCTGGAATCAACTTTCTAGTGAATTATACTGGGATAAAACCTTTGTTTAAACTCTTGATCTCAATTTAATGAGTCTGGTTTTGTTCACAGTGGTTTAATTTCCTGAGAACAAAAACCACCACCACCACCAACAACAACAACAAAAAGAAGAACACACAACCAACCAACCAACCAACCAACCAACCAACCACAAAACCAAACCACAGACATAAATGCACACTGTACAGACAGCAAGATGGTCTGATTGCTCCAGGAGCAAGAGGCTACTTTTTGGGGTTGCTACATTCAAATAGATTTTGGCATCTTCAGTTTCGTTGTGAAGAAGGGTGACTGTTAGACAGAAACTCATTAGAGCATGACTGCATCTGTGCACCATGATGAATGAGCAGTTCACTCCCCATGTTGGTCATGGCATGGGCTCAGTCTCAGCCTGAGCTTTTGGTACCCTAAGTAAGCTGGAAAATAGCTTAAAGTACCTGTCATACAGCCACACACACATTAAACTGATTTAAAAGGTAGATTCATTTAAAAGGTAGATTCATTTTTTTATATATATTTTTTCCTTTTTTTTTTTTTTCTTCTCGTGTGTATTTGAGGGAGAGAAAAAGACACGATAATTAGTTATCTATGGATCATCCTTTACCAGTAGTATTTGTGGTATTTTCTGACAGTAACCAGAACCAGCTTTACCTGGGGAGAATGCCTCACTGGAATTTTATGCAATTATTGATTATTAATTACTTATTAAATATTATTAATGGTTAAAACTGGACATTTCCTCCTAGATCACTGCAACTGCATATTCCTTTACTGACAGACGCACTTGTCAGTCTGGGAAGATAAGGGTGCAAATCAGGGCTGTGAAAATAAGGGGTGAGTAGGGTTTCATGTTGAATAACATTAAAAAATATACAAAAGGGGAAGGTATCATGAAGGCAGAAAAAAAAAACAACTCATTTTAGATGACATAGTAAAGGCACGAAAATCAGGGCATTGCTGTAGCTATTGGGATGTGTTGAGCATTAGGACAGGAAAGCTATTACAGAGGACAGGAGTAGTTTAGGGCATGCCAACGGCATGATTGGAAAACCAGTGGGAAGATAAAAGTGTGACCGCAATCTGCATTACAAAGTAGATCAGGTTGAATGATTGCAATGGCCCCTTCTGGCCTTGAAATCTTGTGTCTGTGTCTGTGGAAGGGTTTCATTTAAATAATTCATAGCAAGGAGAAAATTCTGAACAATTGCAGAAAAAAAATCAGCACAAGTCTTCTAGGCACTCTGGGATTTGGTCTACCTCAATATCTGAGCTCTTGAACTTTCCTAATGAAAATACTAATAAGTTTTTAATCCTAAGCTTCAAGCCTCATTGCAGACAATCATCAACGATATATTCAATTGTAAAATTCACAGAGGGCTTCATAGTTATATAAATCACTTGATTAAAGAGAAACTGCATCACATGACTAAATCAACTGATTCAGTTTTGCAGTTTGCTTGGTAAGGATTGTGTGCAGAGACATTTGTCATTGTAAAAACTGAATGAAATTTTCAGAAAATTGTTTGCTGCTCAGGAACTAAAAAAGGGGTATATATTAATACTTTTTTTTTTTTTTTTTTTTTTTTTTTTCAGTGAGAACTATTTCCTTATCTATTAAGTGTTTTGATCATCCACTAGCCCAGAGTTCTGTTTTTTCTGTGTGTTGCTAAACACTTAGATTTATGAGTTTCCATCCATTTCTAAGTGAAAAATTAGTGGTACGTCCTTCATTAAATGGTGTTTGGGTGACAAAAGCATCAGCATTTCTACGTCTGTGAACGTCTGCATACGTCTGCATATATTCCATTTGTTACCTCTGAAAAGTGTTGGTAACCCATACCCTGTTACTCTTCTGCCATCCAACTCCGGACATCCTTTTTGGGATATTTGTGTGGAATAGGCTACTGCTGGTAGCAGTGTAGTAGCATCTTTCAGAAATTTCGTGCTACGAACAGGTGTCTGCTACCTGTTTATGCCAGACACATTTAACCAGAGTGAACACAAACATACAGAATATTCCTGGCTCTTTGGCTGGTGTTTTCTTTCAGCCTGTACCCAACATATTTGTGCACTCCACTAGGGTTATGCTAGAAGGCAGATGCTACAGAGTGCATGCCTGACACCTCGAGCTACCTGCAGCGCTCAAAAGGTTAAATGCTATCTGTGAGAAGCAAATAAATAAAGATATATATATACATGGCTATGTAGAGCATGTGAGAAAGATAGATTGCTCAATGCGTTTATAAGACCAATGGAAAGATGGAAAGAAATATGGTCTTCATTGTAATGATTGTGCTTCTATAGCCTAAGGCATCAAAAACGTCACAGTGTTTATGCACGCTAATAAAATCTTAGCAGTAATTCTCTCCAGCCTCTCCTTGCACAAAACCTTTGCTACAGTCTGTCCTCTGAATCACCTTTAAAGGAAAAAAAATAGTTTCCTTTCATTCCTCCTTAGGGAGGAATAAAGTTTGCCCTGCTGTAAGACTTAATGTTAGTGGAGACCATGTAATGCATGGGTCACTGTGCTCAGGAGTTTCTGAAGTGCTTAGGAGGACTTCTATTTAGGGACAAGTGGGAGGGAAAATGGATTGGATCAAAGGTTTCAAATCTAATGAGTACCTGCTTAAAGATGCATCCTTTAATCATTAGCTTGATATTACTGGAAACCAAAAGAAAATGACTTCTTATAATATTAATCAGGATATGTGGAGACTCAACTTTAATTTGGCTGATTGTAATGGCCTGGACTGGGGCTCCTTTCTTGTCTGATGGTAGGAGCTAAATCTTTAGTCCTCTTCTGCCCTAAGCAAAATAAATATGAAACTGGAGAAAGTGAATAAAGACAAACAGTTCCATTCTTACTGCTGATTTGACAGCTAGAAAAAGAAAGTTACCATCTGAATTGCACCTCTCCAAGCTCTGAGACTGGTTTTCAGAGGTGGGTGAGACAGCTGGTCTCACAAAAAACATAAGCTTTGTAGGTGTTTTTTTTGAATTCAGACAGCAAAAGTCAGGACACCGTGTTTAGTGTCTGGGTGGTCAAAACTACACTTCAGCATTAGGCACTTTTGCTTTAGAGTAGAAGGTAAATTCCTCTGGCACACCAGGTTTACATCCATCCATCACCAGTGATATGGACTGCTGGAGTGGACAGCTGCAAGCCTAAGGACAGTGCTTGTTTGCAGAATCTGAGTTAAACACTGAATAATACCTCAATTGTTATATAACAGTAATACCTCAATTGGTCTAACACCTTATTTTGGCTTAAGAATATTAACATACCATGTAAAAACGGGGGCAGACACATATATGGTACTGGTCAGCACTGAATATGGCTTGACTGTGTGGGGTTTAGGACATTAAGTGAGCTCCTGAGCAGTCAATAGCCAGTTATTGCCATTGGAGATATCTGAGCATTGTTTTAAGGGTTAATCAGAAATGTCCAGCATCCCTACTTGATCTCATGGGTGCCTCTATGAAACAAACCAAGAAAAGTAAATATCAAGAATGAGAGAGGCCACCATAAAGGGGAGGAGAGGAGAAGATTGAGTTAGAGGTGACGAGTGGAGTGGCCCAGGTTTGGCATAAAGGATTGGATTGGTATCTGAGTAGTCATAGTCAGTATAAATGGTGGAGCATAGAGAGTTTGTCACCCCACTGCTCTTGGTGCATTTTAGCTGTTAGCTCCTGGCCTTGGTACTCATTAGCTTGGTACTAGCTTTGACTAATGAGGAGTAACACCTTTGTGCCAAAAATCTCCAAACCTTTCTACAGCAGTGTAACCTGTACGAACATAAATTTGCATGTAATGTGATATTCTGTTGGCACTCATATAGTAATGCAGATTAGATTCCATCTCCCACACCTTTATTTCAGACTCAGACCAAGAAAATCAGTATCTACATAGGAGAGGGAAGAGAAAGCAGATGGGATATGCTCGATGCATGCATGTTCTCATAGGCATGTAACTGGTTGCTCCCTCTGCACTGGGGTGGAGCTGTAAATCACAGCACAGTTATAAAGGTGAATGCTAATGCTGAGTGACACTCATGCCCTGGAGGCTGGTAAGTAATAAATAAAGAGCTTTTCTTTCTCCTTAGATGCTGTTGATGTATAGGCTAATCCCAGGTCTGTAATTCTTCTCTCTATCCTGCCTGTGATTCTCTCTGTGGCTCCAGATGCTGGCATTTTGTTTATGAGGGTCTTGATGGGGTTTGTTCTGCTCCTGGGAGGTCTCATCTGTAATTTAGTGCAGCCAGATTTGTGAAACTGCTTAAGCAAAGTTATTCACACTCAGAACTTCTATTAAGCCTAGGAAAAAGGATTTTAATTAGGTATAATGGGGTTTTGAATGGTCTCATTTGGGACTGGTAGTTTATTCCTTTGTAAGACCATCTAATCACGATTGAAAATCAGATTTTCCTTTATAAATCACAGACACTTTTATGGCAATCAGAGTGCCTTCTTTTAATGAGTTCTTCCCATGAAAGCTTTTGGTTTTTTTCCCTTCTTTTCTGGGAGGGGAGAGACAGCGCCTTAAAACCAGGCAACCTTACAACATGTTTAGTAGATCAAAAAAAGGATGGGAGCATTTTGGTCAAACCCCCAAACACTTTAGTAGGAGACAAATTCTCAGTTGTTGAAATGCACATTCAGTGGATGTAAGCTATAACCCATTTAATATATCTTTTTAAAATGATTTCATATTTGGGTTGTGAAGTTTGGGATTCAGTGAGTTAATTTTCAGAAGAATACCCACTTGAAATATTATAGTTCTAACAACCTGATGAAAGCAAGGGAAGGTACATGTAACGAGCCTTTACTAGGTATCAGGAAATACAAAATCCCAGCCTTCTGGGAGTCATGCATTTCTTTTTGACTGTCAAACACTCAAATGCCTATTTCCTTCAAGTGGTCTATCTCTTGGGAGGAGCATATAATTTACCTGATGTCTTCTGTATCACTTTGCTAGCAATAACGTCTGAGTTGTGATGTCAGCACTTGCCTTGCATATATTATCCAGCAACACTGTACAAGTCATTTTGACATATATCTATTACATAATATACTATAGATTATTGATCATATACACTCAAATTATCTGGCTCACCTTTCTTTGTGTTTCATGAACATTTTGGTATGATACGAGTCCTCCTGTCTAGGAACAGCTCTATGGGGAGATCTAAGAGGCCCTGATAATGATCTAAGGAGAAACCAGGCCATAAACCCATTAAATGTGGGGAACGACAGTGAGTACTAGCCATATTTCATTATGTGAGGCTGGCTTTAGCATGGTGGTAAGGAGAGCATACAGCAATACATACTTGTCCTGTGCCGATAACGTGGCTGAAATGAAACAGGGCAAGGACTCTGGTTTTAGGCTCTAAACAATTTGAGAGATGTGAAGCATTATAAAAGACTCAAATGACTACAAATCACTGCTAAGATTCTTACGAGATGTGGAAAGCCGAGAGCCTCAGAGGATTGACTCATAACAGGCACTTAGGTCCTAAAGACTGATTGATATATCGTTTTGCCTGAATGCATCAATGCCAGTAAGAAGGGCAAATATGAAATTTATGTCATCATTCACTGGGGAAGTAGTTACAGTGTGACACGTCAACCATCTTGATTCAACCTGCCATCCAGCAAGCTGCGCATCAGGGTTTTTAATTTATAAAAATGGCTGTTTTATTTTTCTTTTTAAGAGGATTTTATAAACAGCACATTTGAAAGCTGATATTGACTGTCTTTTGCTTCATTAGTTTCCTTCACCATATACTATGTCTTAGGGCAAGGGAGGGAATTATAAGGCCATTATAAGGATCATAAATATTGTTGTCAATAAAACATATAAGGATGAATTCAGAAAATAATTCCCTGTGGGTACAATTGGCAAATAAAGTTGATTTTTTTTTTGGGCGACTTTTATGTCTTTTTCTACAAGTGAGGACTTGGTTGCGAGTACCCAAGACCCAGGTTTCAAAGAAGGTAGCACCTTTTTACACCAAGTAACTTTGTCCTGGCTGGAAAAGGAGAAGCGAGCCATTTTTCTAGGCTTTCTTGCCATCTGGTCACTTGATCAGAGATGAAACTAGGAAACAATTCAGATATCTAGAAAATGCAGATTAACAATCTGGATATACCAACGTGCAGTGACCGTGCCTAGTTCTAGATTTGTTTATTTTTTCTGCACAAATCACTTTCTCTGCAAATGCTGGATGCTTCTACATCTAATGTGAAAGTACTTTCTTGTCCAGAAATGCAGAGATGGGATCTTGCATGGGAAGTCCTCTTACTAGGATTACAAAAGCATAAAGGCATATTTATTCTCGGTGCTTCCTTACCATTGCTAGCCATCCAAAGCACCCACAGTCTCTTCTACTGTGGCACATTGCAGTACCTGGAGTGTTTGGTCCTAGGTAGTAGGGCTCTTGGGATGGCACTAGGCAGGGAGAGATCATCCCTAGTGGGTTCTAGAATGAAGCCAATACTCTGTAGCCCTTCACTTAAATTCTGCCATCTCTTTTGTGTGGTCGAAGGCATACATGGTTCCTTCCAGTCTTATTTTCCCAGAATTTTAGTGGTGTAGTCAGTAATCTTGACCTTTTCAGAAAGGAAATAATTGTGTGTTGTTGTTTTTTCCTTTTTCCTTTAGAATCATTTTTAACTTATTAGTTCAGTATTTCTAGTCTATTAAGTAATGCACTACTGTAGTAAATGACATAGGTTTTGGTTTTGTCAAAAAAATCAATGTGGTATTGATTTTAACCTCTCCTCCCTTGAGATTTTTATTTTTATTTATTTATTTATTTATTTTCCAGGAGGTTTGTTTCCAGCCCTGTGATCAGGCCAGCAGCCCTTTTTGGAATCCTCCATAGTACACAAAATGCAGAGTTCAGACCCACACATCATACTTCTGTGATTTATAATTGGGGATGGGAAGAGCAGGATCTTCCTTCAGCTCATGTGAAATGACTTTATATTTTCAGGACAGTTGGCTCTCAATCCCTTCCATCACTATGCAGTTCTCAGTCTCACTGGGTGACACTGCTTTACTCAATAGAGTGGTCGATCTGCGGTGTGGAAACTGAATACCTGGACAACAACTTATTGAAAAGAAGAATGTGAGAATGAAACAGAAGACACGGAGGAAACTGTAAAAACAAACAAACAAAACCAGAAAGCTTCAAAAAAATTATTGATTTTATGTAAGACCTTTACAGCTCAGTTTCACGGGATGAAGGTTGTCAATATTAGGATCATCCAATGATTATTGGATGGGTGACTCTTCATTCAGCCTATGCTTGGTCAGCCAGATAGTGAGGCTGGATGGCAGCCAGTAAATCTAAACCTTTGGATGCAGCTATTTTTTTTTTTCTTTTTTTTTTTTTTTTTTTGAGTGCCACTCTTACAAAATTAGATTTTTATCATGAAATGAAAAATTGATGATAGAGAAAAAAAGAGATGGTATACAATCGATCTTCTCCTTTCAAAAGAAAATCTTTTCTTTCAAGTGATTTATGTAAGCGCAAAAAAAAAAAATAGCAAAACCCCTTATTATTTTAGTAAAAATAATGAATAATGTGTGAAACAGCAAGGAGACATTCTGGAATTGTTCTCTTTCTGTTCCTTCATCATCACATGACATTCAAAAATGTCTCATATACTCGTATAATAGAGTCTGCATCCCTGCTCACTTAGATTATGGGTCTGAACTTTTCAGGAGCTCCTGCTCAGTGTTGGAGAGGGTTTGTGATATACACTGTAAGAAAAATCCTAATTTGGTGATACAGTGGGATAGAAAAAGCACATGCGTATCAGCAGGCAAGCATCCTGCCTGGCATTCACCTTCCCTGTGCCCTTAGATGAGGTCCTGCTCTCAAGGACAAAGCACAACTTCAGTTTTCCTGAATAACTTTCCAAGCTTGAACCTTGGAAAAAAAAAAGCTGTAAAACATATCAAAAATAAAATAAAATAATTGAAATATGTTACTGTGGCATGTGGTTGAAGTACAGGAATCATTGTCAGCTGGCTGCCTGGAGTGGGACAATGCATTCCTTGGAGAAGAGTGGTGGCTGGAAAGAAGATGTAGTTCTTGGCTGTGTTGTTGATGGATGGAGAGCTCTGTCATACCTCAGTTCCCTAATGAACAGCAGACCCTCAGTTCCCTCACAAACAGACAGTATGTTTCTACCTGGATATCAGTCCCTTTGTACAAGTACATAACTATGGGTCACTGGAAGAAAAGAGAATGTGTTGCCAGTTTTCACTCTTCCCCTAGACCTAAGCCAAAAGTAAAGGCTGAGCACTTCCAGCCAAATGCTGCAGTAGGTCACAGAATCATAGAATCACAGAATGGATTCTGTGTTGGAAGGGACCTTGAAGATCATCCAGTTCCAAGAAAAGTTTCACTTCATTGTTACCAACAAAGATGTTAAATGCCACCAGTCCCAGTACTGACACCTGAGGAAAAACCACTCGTCACTGATCTCTCCCTGGACATCGAACCATTGACTGCAACTCTTTGAATGTGACCACCCAACCAATTCCTTACTCACTGAGTGGTCCATCCATGAAATCCATGTCTCACCATTTTAGAGACAAGGATACCATGTGGGACAGTGTCAAATACTTTGCACAAGTGTGCCCCTTCTAGAAAAATCTCCCCAGGAAATCACCAATTCCCCAAGTAGGAAAAATTCCCTGTGAAAACTCAGAGTGCTGCTTCCTCCGTGATTTTGGGGACTGCTTCCCAGTTTAAGCATGCTTGGCAGAGGTAGAGCTAATCATAGAATCAAATTATCTTTTTGAACTGTACATGGCTGAACAATGCCAAAGGCAGAATTCATTGGGATACATTAAATAGTAAAGTTTAATACACTGAAAATGATTTTTAAATTGATTAAGGTTTTTATAAACAACACAACCTTGTTTTTTTTAATTTTTCTAATTTTGTTTTTACTTGTTCCTTATGAAAATTAATCTATTTTCTCACATGTCATTTTTTGGTACCTTTTATAGGGTGGCTTGATTGCTGTCATTTAGTTTCTTTAATGTAAGCAATTAAACAGTTTATCGTTTTGCTGGGTTTATCAATTATCTTCCTGCCTGACAATTGCTGCAGCTGTAACTAATTTTTACATTCATAAACCAAATCACATCAGCTGTGTCTTGCAGACAATGGGAATATCAGGTGTTAGCTGAGGTGAAGAAGAGGGAATTAGAGAGGAGCACTGGCTTGAGGTGTGGGTCCTTAGGTTATGTTTCTTGCTGTTTTTAGCGCTGTGAATTAAGACATGATCCTTGGGATAATGGATGGTGTGGCTGAGACCATGAGCTGATTTTCTGCTCCTCAGGTGAGGTGACAGCTTGCTGGCAGTTACATAGAGCAGATAACTGTACCTTGTACCTTGCCATGTGTTAATGGAGAACTTGCCTGGGGTATCTCATGTGTAGTAGGCTATGGGATTTAGGATAATTCAGGCTCAGACCTCACTGAAGAGTACTTGGAGAAACTTAATCTAAGAGCTTTAAGGGAACAGCAAAAAGTAGAGAGAAGATACTGTCTGAGGGCTCCAACCTGGGATAAGGATTGAATGGACAGTCTCTCATCACACTAACTTTAGCGGTGTCGATCCAAATTCTTGCTGCTACTTGTCCATCATTTCAACTAGCTAAATTCCTTTAGATTACACCATTTTATAATCTACATGCACCTAATCTCTACCTTCTTCTAGACACTGCTGTGTTGGCAACTTTGTTTTTCTACCGATGCAAGGTGCTAATTATGCTGTAAGTGCTTCCTGGAGGTGTCTATGCAGCAGGTATCTCTGGCTGAAGGGCTGGAGGGAGGCACGGATAAACTTGTGCCTGAGAGCAAGGAATTCTACTAATTACCTTGTGCAGGAGTCCTTCCCATGAATCTCAGAAGAACAGTTAAACTCAAAAAAAAAATGCTTGTGATGATTTCTTGAAGGATTTTCACAGCTGGACTTAATATCCCCACCTCTCCATCTGAATACTGGAGGATCTGTTAAACAATGGTGGCAAAAAGTAAGCAACTGGGAATGGACCACAGGGGTTACTAGAGATGATCTGTAATGACATTTCACAGCCAGAAGCATGCCATTAATACCATCTTTCACTATAGCATGGGAAAGATTTGCTAGCAGTGGGGGAGGATATTCATATGCAGTTTTCTTTTCTCCACAGTTTTCAGACAAATATATATGTAACTAATATAAAATAAAGTGTAAAATTATGCATTAATTTTATTATGTAATGCAACTCTGTGAGAAGCACAGTGGAGACAGTTTTGTCATTTCCAATGCAGTCAGATGCTTCATGTGAAAATTCTGGATGAGATTTACATAGCGAAGAAGTAGAAGGAGGTAACAGAGGAAAAACAGAAAATGCTTGTTTCTAAATAGGTATCTATCTGAGAGAGGCTATCTGAGAACTGAAGGAAAGTCTGGCTCCCATCTGTCAGCATATTCAATGAATTGTCCTGTGGCCTTGGGTCTGAGAGGTAGCAGAGGAAACTCAGTTTCTCTCTCATATTTTGTTAATAATAGGGTAACTTGTTGTGCTAGGAGAGCCCACAAGGAGGTGTATGGGGATATCTAGGTTGTTTCTGTTCTTGGGGTTTTTACATAACAGAACAAATGTTGGCAGTACCATTGAGGCTGCTACTGATTATCTCCCTGTGATGGTGATATTACCTTATTTATTTATTATTATTTCTTTTTGGTAAAACTTAAATAGTAGCCATTAAGTTGTACTTAAGTCAAGCCTGATGTAATCTTGATCCCTCAGCCCCCAAAACCCGTGTGGAAGACATGTAGAGAGCCAGATGTTAGTTTCCTGCAGAGTGCTCCATAGAAAAAAATGCAGTTACACCTATTTCAAAGACATTTTGGTGCCCTGGCAGATATTTGATTGTTCTCATTCTGAGGTCTCCACAAGGAGCTTTGCTGGTGAAGATATATCTGTTAATAGCAGCTAATAGAAATACCAACCTCTTCTGACCTTTGAAGCATATAATGTTGCATAACCAGCTGAACTGTCATCCAGGTAGTAATTGTCAGTTCTTTCTTCCTTTTTTTTTTTTTTTAAAAAAAAAAAAAAAAGATGTGGCAATAAAATGTCTGTCTTGATGATGTGGACAACATGAATACAGTGGGCAGAGTTTATGCTGAAAATATAAATTTACTGAATGGATGGTATCTGATAGGCCGTAGGGACTGGGTCTGTTGGTTTTTTCCTCCTGCTACACATAAAGCTGGGGATGATCCAACAGTCTGAGCATCTGTGCAATGTGCATGCTCAGTTTGTGGCTGCCATTTCAAACTTTGGCTGGTTGTTTTACTCCATCTCTTCAAGAGGGGCTGGGGCTCTCAGCCTTAAGACATAGTGTAAGGTGTTAAATGAGGACCCATAGTTATTGTAGTCACTTCCAGAACTCTCTCTGTGATGCCTGGAGAGAGAAAGATGATGCTAATCAACTTAGTGTCTTTAACTGTTTACCCATTGAGGATACCTACAGCACCTATTCTGAGGTGTACTGCCTCAGTTAGAGACCTGAAATTGAGTGTGAGGTATCTGAGCCTGAAATCAATAACTATTACATCCTAGACAGCTTTGAAGGTCTCTCTCTGAAAAGTTTTTTTACATTTAAAATGTCTTAGTTATGTTTTCTTGTATCCAAGGACTGCCAGTTGTGTTATAGAGTGCAGTTGGGCACTGGGAGGCATACAGTGGCTGGTAGCGTGGCTGGAATACATGTAGTATAAAAAGCATCCTCCTTTTTTCTTATGGACTTACTCTATGCAGGTGAACATTCAGATAGGTCTCATCCATCCCCTATCTCAACTTTTTTTTTTTTTTTTTTTTCCCCTTCTCAGCTATGGGGTGATTGTGGTCTTCTATAAAGATCTTACAACAACAGGTATGTGCTGGCAGTGTTCCAGTCAGATTTATCTTATCTGAGAAATGTTTTTTCCAAATAAATATAAAATAGACTTGAGAAAAGAAGCAAACAACTTTGCTTTTTGTCTTAGGATCACTTGTCACTTCTCCAGAAATAGAGCTTGTCAGGATGCATACTTGTTTATGTCCCTAACAACATGAGCATGGCCAGGACAGTCAGAAAATGCAAAATAAATCACAGGTATGGTGATTATCCTTCCATCCCAATTTTAGACATCTCTTTCTTTATAGTAAGACAAAAGGCCTAACATTAAGCAGATGTATTTTAATGAAAACTAAATTAGTAAGCTAAAAGACATTTAAGGAAGTTGTTGGGTTGTCATATGTAGTTTTTTTTTTTTTTTTTTCCTCCCCATTTTGCATGGCAACTTACTTTATGCTATTCATTATAATCTTTGCTGACAACTATTTCCCCTAATTTACTCCATGTTGCAGTCCATCTGGTGCTTTAAATTCCAGCAGAAGTTTTTATAAAAAAAAAAAAAAAATGATTTTCAGAGCTCATTCAGCAATTTTTGCTGGAAGTATTTATTGGTTCTCATTGAACACTTTGGAAAAATCTGAACAGTATGGACCAATTTCTCATTTCAGTTGTAATGATGAATACATATATATTTCAGTCCTGCTGGTGGATATATATGCAATGCATCTATTGCTCATTCATATCAGTCATATATACACACACACATTACTATTCCAATAATACAACATATAAGTCATTCCAGGTTATTATAAGTGGACCTAGCAATCCAATACATCATTTTGGTCCTTTTGAGACTTCCAACTATAAATCTCTGAGTTGTTTGAGATGAACTTCTGCCACTTCTCCCTGAGGAGAAATTCACCAGGAATATTTTGGTCTAAGCAAAACAGAAACATACCTTGTCCATACTAAAGAAATCCAGAAGACCTTTGCTGAAGAAGCTCAGACACTATTGCTGGAAAAGAGTTGTGTATTCTTATCAGGTTTAGTGGAGTTCTAGTGATGTTATCTGTGTTTCCATAACAAGAACAAAAATATACACCATGTCGTTGAAGAAATCTGGTTACTTTCTATCTTTAAATTCCCTAATGGAAATCACAGAAGAGTCCTTTACCCATCACTAATTTTCCTTCAGCAGCTGTTTGCAGAAACTGTTGGCACTGAGCAGCTAATTTTTTATATAAAGTCAACCACCATGTAATAGAAGATGTGTGTCAGCAGGGTCCCGATACACATCACTAGTTTTGTTGTAATCCAGAAATCTTAAATTGTCACTCTCTAATGGAACAAGAAATGGGTATTCTAAATTCATAAAGCTTTATAAACATTCACTGCTGCCAGCTGACAGATATATGCATCACCTGCGGTTTTCTCATTCTTCAGTTCTCTCCTATGAGCCATGGGAAAATGATGTTCTTGCACCCTTCCCGCAGGGGTGAGAAATCTTAAGAAGGTCAAGTTAGAGAGTTTAAGTGAACTGGATGACTGAAAATGTACCAGTGGGGAAGAACAAGCCACTTAATTTGAAAAATCACAACACATACACAAAAAAATGCACAGGAGATTCCATTGTGGATCATTACTTGCCTCGTGTTTGACAGGATAGGCACTGGATGTTTTTATTGTAGGGCACAGGGCCAGTTGTGTGGCTTTGCAGTAGTGTAAAATATTCTGGTTTTGAATAGTCAGCCCAAGACAAAGGGGTTGTCAGAAAACACTTTTTCTTCCTCAGGTAAGAAGCTGATATTTTATTACAAAAAGCAATACCCTCCACCCATACAAAAGCAACACACAAAACTCTTAAAACTTTATTTTGGGATACTGACTGCAAAGAAGAAAGTTAATATTCAGTCCTGAAACTGGTAAGTATTTCCACTGAATTTCATTATTATCATGAATCAAGCTCAGCATAATCCACAAATGAAAAAGACTATTTTACCACTAGAATTCACCCTGATAGCCCTATATTGACTTCACTTATCTGTGTTTTACTAAAATGACATCAAAGTTTGATTTGACAAATGGAGAATCCATCATTTCCTGTGGGGAATTAACTGCAGTCTAATCATCTTCAGCCTTACAAAAAAATGGTGTCTAATTTCTAATAGGAAATGGTGTGGATTTAGCTCCCAGCCACTGGTGTTGGATCAGCATTCCTTCTCCACTTTGAAGAGCCCTATTGCCTTTACTGTTTCCCTTGCATGAATTTTCTCATTTCTACTTTTTGATAAGCTAAAAGTATTCAATGCCCTTTAAATTTCTCATGGTATTTTTTTCCATCCCTCAGACTTGGATAGCTCTTGCTTTATACAGAGTATAAAATATGCTTCTGACCAGATGTGGAAGTGAAATCATGTCCCAGGACATATATATGGTATACACTCACTAGATATCATGACCTTAATTTCTGGGGGCATGTCTTATCATAATCCATCAAATTCGGTTTTGCCTATAAACTTTAGCAACAAGGATGGGCTTTGGTGTTTATCTCATGATTATTGATTTGTGCATGAAAATACGGTTTCAGACTAGATTCCTTGGATTTCACAGAGATGAGACTCCAAATGTATTCAGTTAACTTGTAGAAGAGAAACAGAAAGTGGATTTGTGATTTATATATGGAAGAATTCATCACCATTAATTTAATAATTTTCCAAACAAAGGAAAATAGATGTGATGAAGTTTTATTGTTGTGTGTATGTGTGTACATATCATTCCAAAGTATTTATGTTGTGTAAATCAAAGGAAAACACACAGTGCAATGTGAGATGGTCGAGCTTGTTAACAATGGGCAGCTGTGAAATGCATTTTTGACTGATGATCTTGCATATAGCTGTAGATAGTTACAGCAATTTGTACCCTGTTTTAGGCTCTTGTCATTAACTTGGGTAAGTTACCAGCTATAAGTAATTTGTAATTTTAAATTAGTACAAGATTCATGACATTTTTCTTTTAGGATTGTTCCAGTGACTGGTTCCTTGCTATCATCTACATATGAAAATAGGTAAAGCTGCTTTGGTCAAACTCTATCCATCAGCTGACTGTTCCTGCTGTTCCCTTGGAAGCCAAAAATTATATAAAAATAGAGAAAGCAAAGGCAAATCTTTGTTGGCAAATCTTTTTTTGTTGTTGTTTTTTTTTTTTTTTTTTTTTTGTTTTCTTTATTTCCATTTAATTTTGTTTTTCACTTCAGGTATGCAAGAACTATTGAGCTTTAATGTTTTAATTACCAGGTCCTCTGACCTGGAGAAATTGATTATTAATCAATTATTAGATGTCTGAACAGATAAAGCTGGGTGGAAATTTTAGATTCCTAGAATGGTTTGGGTTAGAAGGGACCCCAAAGATCACTTATGACAGCCTTAATGCAAAATTAAGGACAATTCCAAAATTAAGGATTGAGGATAGCATTAATGCAAAATTACCTACTGGCCATGTGATACTCCTGCATGATTGGAAAACTGGTTTGAATGCTTGCATGAAATCATTAGGCAAGTGGATCTGTACACGGCATTTTCCTTCTGCCTTTCCACAGTATAATAAACAGCTCAACATTTTTACTGTGATTATTTTCACTGAAACATCTGTAGGTCAGGAGATTACCAAAAAGAGCAAAAAATCAGGTTATCTAGTCTGTACTTCCAATATTTATAGGAACGAATAGGAACAAAGCAGTCAACTGCCAAGAGACATCATTTAATCAGGTAGTTCACGAAACTCAGTTCTCAAATCTCCAGGGCCTCACCATGCTCCAAAGAAAGGTCAGGTAAGGAAAGTTATTCAGATGAAACTATTCTAGAGCTTGTACTATGTTTAAAACGAATATCAGTCACAAAATACAATTCTGCTCTGTAAAAGACTGAACTGGCACAAGCACTTCAGATGGTTCACATGTAGGTGTATGACTAATTAGATGACATGGGGCAAGGAGGAGGACCAGGGCAATGGAGAAGCAGCAGAGGGCCCAGGCCCCAGGAGGAGGAGGGCAGGAGGGGCTCCAGGCCCACAGGCAGCAGGGATTCCCCGGCAGCCCTGCAGAGCCCCCGCTGGAGCAGATCTCCACCCTGAAGCCCGGGGAGGGCCCACGCTGCGGCAGGGGGACATTTCCTGAGGGAGCTGCGGCCGTGGGGAGCCCCCGTGGGCGCAGGGTGTTCCTGAAGAGCTGCAGCCTGGGGCATGGCCCACGCTGGAGCAGGGCCACGGGTGAATCCCTTGGCTGAGAGGGACTCCTCCAAGTCAGCAAAATGGGCCATCCCTGCGTGGTGGTTCATGTCCTCCTCTCCTCCCACCAGCCTCTATTGTTGCTGACAAGGCTTGGTGAAAAGACCTCTAAACTTCCTCAGGCTTTTCCCTTGTGTCCTGCTTATGTTTTGTACACACAAAAAGAACTAACAGCCTGCTTAGAAGCTAAGCTTCTAAGAAGTCTGTGTCCATGGAGTCTGTCAGGGTTGCTTGCAATGACGTAGAAGTCATGGAAATCAGGTTTTGAGCCTCTCAACACATTTCCCGACTTCATAGGTGCATGCTGCTGATTTTGGATGTGTCTCATCATGGGCTTCAGGAGCTGACAGCAATTAATCTTTCTATAACCTCTCCATCCTTTCCCAACCTTTGTGAATCATCAGGATTTAGTCACTGCCTGTTTCAGAGCTGGTTGTCCTGAGAAATTGCAGGAAGCTGTATGATACAAGCTCGATGACCTGCTAGGTGTCAGCAACATACGCCATTTTGCTGCCCCTTTTCCTGCTGTTTTTGTGCTCGTGCATTCACATTCAGTCTGCATTTGTATCAATGTACACATTTTTGCTACAATTTACCACAGCCCTAGAAGATTCCTGGGCTTCTATTTTCTAATACATTATAGGCACACTGGTACCTGCTGGCAAAAATATGATAGATACCTCTTATGATTTTTTTTTTTTTTTTCCCCCACAAATCTCTGAGTCTGCTGGTGTTGCTCTTAGTATTTCAGCAATATGTTATAGTAAACTTTCCTCCTTCCTGATCCACCGTTCCAAAATAAAATTACAGTTTAGTTCCTTCAACATAATTATTTTGTCTGTAAATTCCAATCTGATCCAATCTTCATATTGTCTCTCTCCAATCCAGTTTTATTGGATTTTGGTGAAGTCTATGATGTCTTCCTACTTTCTCATCCTCCTTATTTACTTTTTATTACCACAGTTTGCCTAAGACAAACTGGAAAATGTTTGAGAGGAAAGGGAACATATGCTTGCAGTTGGTAGGACAGACAGAAAGAAATCTGTTGAGGAATGCCAAAAATATTTCTTTCATTTTTTAAATACAATTCTAAAGTCTGTTTCTGTGAGTTCTCATAATACTCTTTCACTGGCTGTCTTGCCACATTCTTGTCAAGGACTACTTCGCTGGCTAATCAGAACTTTACTGGTTATTTTAGAGATTTCAGTGGACATCACATCAGACATCACGTCACTTGATCCAAATTCTCCTTGCAGCACTCAGCTCAGAGTGGCAGCTGACCCTATCCTGAGATTATCTGCATAGTGATCAATGCCAAATAGTATCATGTTTTGTTCTACAAATGCCAGTTATGAGAAAGTGAGGGTATTCAAAGGAAAACTGAGCTGTGCAAGAATGGGGCAGACATTTTTAATGAGCTCATGTTAATAAAAAGAACCTTGTTTTCTGCAAGATTCCTTCACATAGCATGTTTCACACAGTGTTAAATGCTGAAATGTAATTTCAGAAACCACACAAGGTTTCTATTTTCAGTCTCATGTTCTGTTAGTAACAGATGGAGAAGAAATATTTAATGTCATATTTAATATATTAAAAATATATATTTAATATAATATATGTTTAATACAATAATTTGTAAACCACAGGATGATTCCAGCGGCCTTAATGATATAAAACAAACCACAAATGTTCAATTGGAGGGCACTAAAAAAGTGAAGCATTGATAGCTACATAGAGGCAGTACTAGGGTCTATATTAATTTCTACAGAAATGTGCAATAACTGATTGCAAGTGCCCATGATCAACAGCACAGGCAGGCAATCTCAAGATTGCAGATAAGAGTGTAACAACATTAATTTATTGAACAGGCACCTTGCAACAGAATTAGATCTGCAGAGTAGGTCTCTCTGGTACCCTTTATTGCTACAAATGTTAGCTGTGCTTTGCTATTATGAAAGGAAAATACACCTGGAGGCAGCAGTGGATGAACAACACCGAATGCCTGTGGAATACGAGTCCAAACTGGTGGCCAGATTTGGGCAGAGCATAGTTCATGTCCTTTTGTCCTATGCACCACCGGTTTTCTTTAGATGGAAACCAGTATGTGTATATGGATGGGAAAACAGAGCATCATGGGCTCCTACAAACCACGAAGAATTCTTGCGTTCAGTTACACCTTGGGGGTAGTTTTAGTCTGTATCACAGATTTCTAGAATCTTATTCAGAAAGTGAGGTAGGACATATCACCTGGCTCACAATAGGTCCCACATAATCCTCCTGGCTGAATGTTAGTTCATAAGGGTCCTACCTTTCCTAAATCCACTGTCCAATACCTGGAAAACTTCATAAACACTTTGTTCTAATCACAGCTTCAATACAGCTTAGTAAACATTGGGTATGAGTTGCAAATTTTCTATGGGATTTGGCACCTTCCTCTTTTTCTGTCTGAAAGCAGTTTCTGGTGTGTTTAAAGGCAGAAAAAATGGGAACGAGGCAAAGGTAAAGAATTATAAGGGAAATTAGCATGGAGCTGGTGCATCCAGTTAAAATTTTAACTGTAGACTGCCCACTTTTACAGATAACTGCAGTGTGATGATACTTTTAATTCAATTTGTTGGACCTATCAAGGAGGGCAGTCTAAGGCATATATTAGTCCACTTTTTCACTTGGAATTTCTGTATCCATGAAGTTCTTTTAAGTAGCCTGAGAGTCATTTCACATTATGACCATTTTCCCTTAAGTCAGGCTGAGCCAAATGTGGAAAATTAAAACTAATTATTCCATGAAAACAAAGGCTGAAATGTGATGCAGTTTGTTTGTTTGCTTGTTTGTTTTTCTCTTCTCTAGGCACTTGAATTCTCCAGGCTCCGTCCTCCTCTTTTGTATGGCATTTTGAAAGGCAATGACAGATTGTAAATTCAACCCAAAGTTGCTGAACCATTCAGCAGAGTTAAGGGAGGCCTGATGAATTTCTTTTACGCGTCCTGCATAGGCATGTATTATACAGTCATTAACAACGTGAGTGATAGTCTGAAGTTTGTTGCAGTTGCTGTATGATCAATCATTGCACCTGTTTATATGGAAAGTCTCTGCACCTCCCATGAGTTGCTCAGATGCTGTTGTGCATAACCTAGTATCCTTGAGGATACACATCCTGGCCCTATGTTTGTGATGCTGACAATAAGCTTCAGCAATTTTAGTGTGTGATAATAGGTATCTAGGTCTGTTTGAGATGTTGTAGGTTATGAGACAGCCACATGTGGCAGTTAGATGTGGCTTAGGCTTATAATACGTCAATGCCTTGATGTGGCAGGAAGAGTTTCTGTGATGCTGTTATGGAGTGACAGATCTTTATCATCCATGGTAATGTGGCATTTCCTTAAAACAGGTAGTTTAAAGTACCAGAAATTGGAATAGAAAACTTCAGACAAACTGTACAGAGATGCTGAGGAATGCAGACTTTGTACAAGGTATTTTTTATGAGTGTGAGTTCTGCAGTTCTGGGGGAGAGGTTTGCTTTTCTCTCTTCCTAATGGAATCCTAAAATGATTTTGCATTATATCTTTGGTAAGAAGAGTTTTAGGAAGAAAATTGTCTGCTTATTTAACTCTGATCTTGACCAAAAGTGTATTTCAGTGCTTCAGTCCTTTTCTCAGAGGACTTAACGGATGAACTGGCAGCTCCAGAGTTCGGAATAGCACATAGACATGTCCCCGAACAGAACACAGTTATGGTAGAGTTGATACCTTGACCACAAAGGGCACCAAAATCAGTCAGGAATTCCACCTGTAACAGTAAGCTAAGCAATGCCAGGGCTCATTATCCAGTCCAGAAGACAATTGGAATGATGTAGTTTGCCCTATGAGGAGAAAAATTGTCTGCTGAAATAGGGTGACCTTATTCACACTTATTCACAGCAACTAGTGCTGTCTTCTGAACCATACCTGGTCATTGTCTCAGGGACTGTAAATTATGATGGGGCAAAGCTACACCTGCAACCAAGGCTGGATGATCAGAAGATAGTGTTCCAGCCCAGTCCATTCATTTGTTGGTGTAGATGAACCCAGTTTAGCCTAACTCTGCCTTTGTCACATTGCAGGTTATGGAAACTGAGGCACAAAACCAACATTCTTGGGCAGATGACAAAATTATCTTTCTTTATTTTTATTTTATTTTTATTTTTCTGCTGGTATATACAAGGACAGAGAAAGGTGCAGATTGATTTG
Source organism: Heteronetta atricapilla (assembly GCA_011075105.1). Taxonomy (NCBI): domain Eukaryota; kingdom Metazoa; phylum Chordata; class Aves; order Anseriformes; family Anatidae; genus Heteronetta; species Heteronetta atricapilla. The sequence goes on from CM021732.1 coordinate 155,527,523, forward strand.
ATATCCTGCAACGCTCTGCAGTTTAAATGCCAGCTCAGGTAGAATGCATTAACACTGCAAATATCTGTAAAGTATAAACAGTTAAGGCAGGGAAGAAACAAGTCAAAGGACTCTCATGAATAAGAAATTAGGACTAACATAAAGTGATAAAGCAGAGGACAATATCAGCTCCATGTCAGGAGGTTTTCATGAGATACCGGATTCCTTCTAATGGGAAGATTTAATGACGGGATGGATTATAGAGTGAAAAACAACTTTAGACCCTGACAGAGTGATACATAGATACGTGTGGCTTAAGAGAGCTATTAAGATTTTCTGACCTAATTTCCTTCAGTGTTTGCCTAGGGATGGTTAATGTTTAGCTGAGATGAACAGGTATAAAGGCTGCATGAAATCTTTTTCCCTTGCCTAAAACTTTTCCTTATTTTCAGAAACCTTTGGTTTTAGAATGATTATTTTGTCATTGTATTATTTTGGCCATCTCCTGGACAATGCAGAAGGCACTGTTGTTTAATACAAGACTCAGAGATCTGTACAGCTACCCTCTTTGAAGGCTGGAGGTCTGAGAGACTACATGCAAGAGGTTGAACAAGTAACAGAGCTGCTACTAACCTTAGAAACATGAAGTCTCAATGAATTTTAGCATTTATAAGTGGATCTCATAGCGGTTTCTATTTATCACTTTAACTTATGCACATCTACAGACCACTCAGATCCCTACAAATAGCTTCAGCAGCTTGGGATGTCTCTTTCTGACCAACCTGCTGCTTCACTGGTTGCCTCAGAAGACACATAAGACTCAGAGGAAAAGTATTAGGAGGCACGTGTCTGGACCTGATATATTCCTACTGCTATGGACAGGCTTAGAGAGATCCCAGTGGTAGCAGTGGGCAGCGAGCACCTCCAGCTCTTTAGTGCAGAATGTGGGGATGCCACCAGGAACTGAAACAGAAGAGTACTGGAAGAAACATTTCATTATTAATCAGGCATAATATGCCAGTGGGGGAGATTATTATTCCAGGTAGGTTTTTCTGTCTTCTTTTTTACATACTTCTTTTGTATGTTCATTATTTGCTAAAAGGCAGAATGGCTTTCAAACCATTTGGGCTATCTGAAAGCATCCCACAGAGATTAAACATCTCCTGCCTGGTGTTTTCTGTGTGCACACCATCAGAACGTCAATCTTCTTTCACCTGGAACTATGGTGGAGTATTTTAGTTGGATGTCTTTATCAGATCTCAGCTGACAGCCTGTCAAAGCATTCCTGGGGAATGACTCATTTGCAAATGGCTTTCCTACCGTTCTCTTCTCCCTTCACTCTGTTTTACTCTCTTTCTCTCTCTGTCTTCTTAAATTGCATGCTATAAATAGCTCTTGAAGAAGGGGAGTTTGAAAAGCAGTGCATTTCGTATAAATCAACGGTAGGATGTTGCCAGGGCTGGAATTTCCTGGAGATTTTCCTGCAGAATAAGGTGTATCCAAGATGTTTTTGCATAGTTCTGATTATGACTGTCACAGTCTATCAAACCAGTGACCTGTCCTGACTGCTGCCATGTGTGTGATTGTGACCAGTTATGTCACGGACCATTTTCTCTGCTATACGTAGGAGAAAAGTTTCCTTCCAGTCCTGAGTATTTCTTGTTAAGCCACTTAGTTGTTGTAGTAGATGGAGACTGATCTTAGAAATTTTTATCTTACATTTGCATAGCTCAGGGACCAAACAATTTATGCCCTAGTATATCTTGTGAGATGGTGAAAGGTTAAAAATTAAATTCCTGTGCCAACCCAAAGTCTCCTCCACTGTCTTTGCATTTCAGTGCTTCTATCTGGAAGTTTCATGCACACAAAGTATTGATGAGTTCTGTTGAAATTTCCCCTTTGTTTGTATTGGAAGTCAAGAGCAAACCAATTTTTATTAAATGTGTTTCCAAAAGATGCATGTTCTGTATGCCTGAAGAAGGATCACTGCCTCTGAAAGGGGCATTCCCCATTTCTCTAATTTCCTCTGTGTTCCTCCCTACCCTTCTGCTTGCCTCCTGGTACCCCCTTGGAAGAGACCTTAAACATAGTTAGTTCAAAACTAAAACAAATTATCTGCCAACACTCAGCTCTCTCAGATCTTTTCTGCTACTAAGTGGTATAAGATTGGACTAATCTTTTCTCTCTCACACATCCACACTCTGTAAATTGAGTTCAAATGATTTGGAGGAGGATAAACCAGGCTGGCACCACTCTCATGAATATCTAATCATCTAATCAGGCATTTTGAACCCGAGGCCTTTATGGATGTGGTTACTTGATTTCACTGTTTCTGAATTTGTTATACAGAAGTTAATCAGAAAGAACAATGCAAGGAATCAAGTAATAACTGGTATCTGTTATCTCCATACAGGGACAAGGGATGCAACCACCAGTGATTTTATGCTTCTTCCTATGCATATAGGCAGTGCTGTGCTATACTTAAAGTAATAAATTGAAATGGCCAGAGATTAATTAAAATATATATTAGCTTATCTTTCTAGTGACTTTCTTGCTTTATAACCAGTTTTAATTGATAAAGGTTAGCTTTAGCCTTAGGTTAGTTTTCCTATTTAACCAGTGGAGGAGGAAAGGACAATTCAGTACAAAAAGCTGACAGAAGTATAGATAAATCAGCCTGAAGCTATTTAAAAAGAAAGAGGGGATGAAAGCTGATAAACATGGAACCAACTCATGGTTTGGCTCTGTGAGTTTCCTTGTAAACCTGTCTTTGTTCATTCATCAAGTGAGAATTTACGCCTTTACAGGGCAGGAGGGTTCTGTCTGTTCTGCCAGGATTGTATCCCAGAAAATAATGGGGTAGCAAAAGTGCCAGTAAAAGGCTGCAGGACCACAAGGAGCCCTGCTCCTCCCACTGCCCAAGCCTATTGAAGCCACGTCTGGTTGTGTTCTGTGACCAAATCCCTAACCATACCAAGTGGATGTATTTGTTAGTTAGCAAGGATGATTTTATGTCCTTGATTTCTGGTGTGTAATTTTGGGCACATCTAAACATAGATGTCACTGCCTTTGGAGATGCTGTGTAGTCATCCAATTGGCCTCTATTAGCTAATCCATCAAGGTATAGGTCTTACTGTATCTTCCTGCCCCATCGGAATGCTCTAGGTACCTAAGGTCATCTCAGATGGTACCAGGGGCCAACATTCAGGCAATGAGACTGTACCCAAGGCATCTACCACCCTCTGGACTCTGGACTGTTCAGATTCATTCACATTCAGTGAAGCTGCAGTCCGTGCTGTCAAGAAGTTTGCAGAATGACCTGACCAAATGAAAGCATCTAATTCACGATAAGGCAAACAGTGAGAAAACTGACTCTAAAGAGAGTCTGCAGCAAGTTTGTGGGACAGAAACTATGCACTGTATACTTACACATTTGGCCAGATGAGTTTATCCTCTAGTGTTACTGCAAGCATTCCTAAAAAAATCCTTAAAAAAATAAATAATAAAAAATAACATCTACCAACTACAAAACCCTTGCTTGAAAAAGCACCTTCTGCATGTGCCTTCTGTCTGGAAATGAACTAATCAGCCAGCCAGCAGCAGCTACTGGTGTTTCATTTTTCAGCTTTGCTGGAGCAAGGATGGTCTGCTGGTACTCAGGCCCAGCAGCCCACCAGCCATGCTCAGTAAGCATAGCCCCTGCAGAGCAGCCACCACTTGGAGGCAAGAATATTTTCAGATTTATATATCTCTGGTGGGAAACATCAAGAATGCAGCCTGCCTACGGACAGGATCTGGCCCTTGGACAGGGACATTTTTAGCAGTGTGAACAATCAGCAGAGACAAAGCTGTTGCTGCTGCCAGTAAATGAAGACTAGCTGCAAGCCAGGGCCTTTACTGAAAGAAATACCATGAATAAAATCTAGAAAGTGAACGTGAGAGCAATATGCTTTGCTTACTAAGCAGAGAATGCAGATAGAAAATTAATGGTTCATTTTAGAAATTCCTGAGGCCAAATCTGGAGGCAAAAATAGTATGAGAAAATTTGGTGAGAGCTCTTCTCAAGCAAGCCTAGTCACAAGTGTAAGAGGTGAGGCAGTGTTGAAAGTGTTAAAGAGAGGCTTTGTTACACTGTGTGCTCATTCAGCCACAAGTCAAGTTCAATGCGAATGAGATATTGGCAATAGGATCTGCCGTTATTTAGCAGGTGGTGTGGGGAAGATTTTTGTTGTTGTTGTTTATCTGAATTTTTAAGTGAAGCCTCAAGAATTGAACACTTCTGTCTGAAGAGATATGAAAATGCTGTTATCTGCAAGTATTTACATTGAAGGCAGAGGCTGTAAATGGTCCAATAAATGGCTTAGACTGTTTAGGGAGAAACACTTGGTTTAATAAGCAGCTAATTTTTGGAGATGGTTTTGCAGACAGGAGTGCAGCTCGTTCATTTCTAGGGGATGCCACTTTCATTTTGCATTACAGGAAAAGGTGTTGATTAAGGACAATTTACCAGGCAAGGTAAGTGAACTGTTCATGGTAGGATCCCTCTGACATGACTGTGCACATCAAGGAGCCTTTTGAGTGTGTTTGACTCAGATTTCATCTGTCACACAGCAGAGTGAAGAGGGAGTGGCACTTGCATGTTTTGTGGGCATCACAGACAGCAGAGCTTGCTTCCTTTGGCTGCAGTCCCCTCTTCCCTGCAAATAATTGTCTCTATATTCCTCTTAATCCTCTGATGGATATAGAGGTACAAATAACATTTCTTCTAAGGAAATCCTTTTTTTTTTTATTTATTTTTTTTTTTTTGCTGACAGCGTCATGACAAGGAAAATTATTTGGAAGCAATCATTTGTTTGAAGCAAGAAAAAAGAACAGGGACTTTTAAAAACTTCCTTTCAGATATATGGGAGAAAAAAGAAGAGTTAAACACTAGGTGAAAAACCATTATGTGCGTCATCAAGCGGCACAAGCCTTTGCTTCGCAGTCCTCCTGGGATCTGGGACTGTGAGTATATTAGCAGATAATAGATTTCTCTGCTGATGAAGATGAGTTTGCAGTTGTCAGTCTGGATCAGACCCAGGATCTTTCCTAGACCGCTATTCTGTCTCCAGCAGGTTTAAGTGGACCTGACTGCAGAGGAAGTGTACAAAATCATGTCGGAGATGCCTATAAGATTTCTGTGGCCAGGCAAAGTTTTCTTCTGAGTAGTTAGAGGCTGGAGGGTTTTATTCACTTAACTTCCTGTTTAGCTTTTTGCTTTTTATCTTTAAACGCTGACTATTTTCCTTACCTATAAAAAGATTATATCACTGTGGGTCGCACATGGCAGTCTCTTATTTAGTGGTGCCTTGTGACAACCTGTCCCATAGTGGCAAATGGTTTGTGGTCCAAGAGAGCTCTTATTTCCCATTTCTTTGATATTGCACATTGCTTATACCAGATTTCCTTCTGTTTTCTTAATTTTACTATGGGTAAAAGTGAACACAAGAATTCCCTGTCACCTACCCATCCCGTAACAAATGAATGTTAGTTGGTTTTGGCCAAGGATATTTCTGTGAAAAAAATGTGGAGGAATAGACTACTCAGCATGTCCTACAACCAAATGTGATTGCTCTTTCAAGCCATACTGCTACTGAAAACAGCCTGGCTCTGTCCTCTTTGCGCTCTCCCTTCAGGTATTTAAAGACATTGATAAAATCTCCTCTGAGCCTTTTCTTTAGGCTGAACAGTCCCAGCTCTCAGCCTCTCCTCCTCTCATTTGATCCCAACCTGGCAGAATCAGTGAGTCCTGGAGTAGTGAGAGCTCTGTGTCAAAGCCCACAAATAAAAGATGTTGTGATATTTTCTCTCTGTAGCTTGTGTAGCTGTTCACCCAGTTAACGTCTGTGTCCATTAGATGCTCTTAGGCATAGTTGGCAGAGTGACAGAGGTCTCAGAGATATTCATCTCCTTTAAGTTTTATTGAAGTAGGTGACAGGGTAGAGAGGTTATTAAGTTGTCAAGAGTGAGAAGAGAGATTCAATGACTGTCTCTCCTAAAGGGGAGCCTGTAAGGGGAGCTCAGATCTCGTAGCACATAACAGGACCTGCAGATATGATGCTTTGCTGGTTCCTCTACTCACACAACACACCATGAAATTTCAGTTTTACAGAATTGCTCCCAAGCAGCCCAAACCCTAATGATGCAAATGTTTCAGATATGAAGTGGCAAGCAAGAAGAATTGCCACTTATACCCCCATATGTTTACTGTTCATTTTAAATCTCATTATGTTTATCTCATTATGTTTATCTGAGCTCATGATCTTGTAGGGTGAAGGGGTAAAGCTGATTACTGGGTTTTGAATTCTGGGAGTCTAGGATGCTGAACACGTGAATGCAATACTGCATTGATGTAGTTGATGGCTAAGACAATATAAAGACACATTAAAGATAATGGATTGAGAACAGCAAGGAATATGAGATACATGGAAGTCGTCTCCTGTGTGAGGATGCTTCATTTCATCTCTGAAACCTGGAGAAAAAGAATATAATACTCCCACAGTTACTGAGAGGCTCTTCAAATTCAGCCGACATATAGAACTATTTAAGGAGAAGATGATATTGCTATACCGTGAAACATGAAGGATCTTGCTATGTGCAATTATTCTGTCTTCTCTGGCACCCTGACTGTGAAAAGGGGTAAATATCACTGCTTTCTGCCATGCAACAGCTGTAATAGTAATAGTGGCTCAGACAGGGAGTGCAGGCACAAGAGGCTTCCCCTCCTGGGGTCCTCTTAGGAGGAAGAAGGGAGGATGAACACAACCCACTGCTCTGGGGAAAACACAGGAGAAGGAAGGTAAAGGTAATTAGTGATGAAAGCATATGTTCATGACTCCATATGTTTGCATGGAAATTGTAATTATCATGGCTTCCAGACCAACACCCTTAGAGCAGTTGGAGTGAATGGGAATGATGAACACATGACTTTCATTTCACGTAAATCCAGTCCACTGACTTAATGCCTGGTCCTAGCAAAAGGTTTGTGTTTTGCTCTTCTATGTGCCAGGAAGTCAATATGCATTCAGCAGTGATTGACATAACAAGGTTTGCTTTGGATTTTTTTGTACGCTTTTTCTTCCCCAGCAGCAAATTTATAAATTCATTATGTTCTTTTCACTCCTCTAATGAAGCAAACAAACAATTGGCTTGATCTTGTTAGAAAAGGGGAGTCACATAAGTAGCCAAGTTAGACAAAGTCCACTTGAGATATTTACTTGACTTCAGAGCTCCCCTGTGAGAAATGTCCATGCCAAGAGTTCATCTCCTGCTATGACAGATGCTATGCCATGCTGTCTTTTATATCCCTAGGATTTGGGTCTGTAAACTTGTATTTTCAATGGAAATAACACATTTGGAGAGAATGCTGCAGGGATTAGGTTTTTGGCTATTCTTCCACATCTGCCCTTTGGAGCTGGGGAAATATTTGTGAGGATAACTGCACTAAAGATTGGGAAATATTCAGATGATGCAGGGAAGGGGACTACTGAAATAAACTGTATAGAGTGATGCACAAATTGCATTTAACAGCTGAGCCAATGAATCACCATTGTTAGAATACATTTGATTTTCTGTGTGCACAGCAATTATAGGAGATAGCTTGCAGGTGAATGTAGAGATGATAGATTCAGGTCTCTGCGCAACAATGACAACTGATATAATGAAGATCTAATGAGAACAAAATTGAGATTTAGAGTTACAGATGGCATTCCTTTCCATCACTTTCTGAGAAACATTATTTTCTTCAAGGATCTGAAGTATCATTTTTCTGTGGTGCTTTAGAACAGAAACAGCCATCAGTAGGACTAGCTATACAAAATGACCGGGGAGTGTGTTAGAGGATTATGTCATCTAATTTTAGCAGCCTAAAAGCGAAGAGTCTTGTCCAAATCAGCTGTCTCGTGTCCCTGGAGATTGGATGGAAACAAGGACACCCCAAGAAGACAACAAATTTCAACTACTGTTACAACCCAATTCCAAGTATCAGGTCCTGAAACCCCTACAGAATTTCTGCTTAACTTTTGGGACTTGAAATTCTTAATCCGTTGAGGCTTTTTGTCAGTAATGTGTCCTGTCTGTCTCATTTCCAGAGATAAGGTACCTTGTAACTCTGACAAGTAGCAGACTAAGAAAAGTGCAAACTTTCCCCAGCTCCCCGTGTTTTCTCTACAAAGCTAGCATCTTCCCTGAGCGAACACCTCTTCTTCATTCTTCTTATTCCAGGGAACCTCTCCTGTGGCCCGGTGTTGAAAAAGAACCAGTTTTCACATTTATGAGCAGCTGCTGCTGTCTGAAATCCTGTGGAGACGTTGAGCTCGACAGCTGGTTTGTGGTAACTATCTTCACCTAGGTGAGGCTGCTGCCCTCTCTTTGCTTTTCTCTGCAGGTCTGTTGGGCTCTGAGAGGCAAACTGTGGAGAATGGGGTTTTGAACTTCTCTGTCTGCCTCAATTACCAGCTGCAGATTCATTTTGGCTGTGCCCAGCAGAGGCATGATCTCACCCACGTGTTGTGCTGGTGACCACCATCACCATAGTGGTGACTCTCTCTGCACTGGCTCTCAGATGTCTGGGAGCCTAGATGCTGGGTCTGGCTGACAAGCTCCTGTTGTTTCCTTTCTTTGTTTGCAGGCATCAAATTTAGGTGGTTTTTGATTCCTTGCAGCAACGCTGCAGGTGATGCCAACCAGAGCATTGCCATCTCTGCAGCCTTGCCTGCCTCTCTCCTTGTCTGTTTACCTTCTCAGTGGGGTGGTTTTGGTTCCTACCAGGGTGCTTCCTTCCCCTCCATCCCTTTCCAGCTGTGAAAATATTTTTGTAGCTCAAGCCATGGCAGCAGATGACTCTTTAACTTCATCATCATTGTTGCAATTTGTTCCCTCTCCCAAATTCTGGAACAATCAATTTCTGGCTTCTTATCCCTCGCTGTTAGTTAGGATGAAAAACAGTTACAGGTATGAAAAATACTTAGTTCCTACACACAAAAAAGTGCAGATCTCACTGTCAAGCTCACTGTATATTCCAAAAGAGAGTTTCTGCTGAATTTCTACATGTGCTCCAGTAATAACCCCAAAACAACTGAGGTCCAGCCTTTTAATCATCAATGGGAAAATCAAATCAATGCAGAATCCTCACGTATTTTTTTCATACTACAGGGTTACCAATGCATTTTTTTTCCCTGTCTTCCCCTTCCCCTCTGGGAAGGTCTTCTGCAGTTCCCTAATACCCACATAGCTGCAGCTGGAATGATTTAGCTTTCTGCCTTGCTGTTCTGTTCCTTGCTGGGGCAATGAGCATTGCAATCTGTGACCAAATGGGTTCTGCATGGAGAAATATAAAGACCCTTATATAAAGAAGAAGCTTAAAAGCCTCAGTGTAGGAAACTGTGTGCAGAGCTACCTTCATTGGCAGGTTTACCAATTCGCAGTGGTAGGAAAACCACCTCCATCAGCCTCCCCCTTAGAGTTGCTTTTTGCTTTTGTTTTCACATCTTCCCCTTGAAAACAGATTTTCAGCTCTATATGGGACATTTCAGTTTCCCTGCTTGTTTCTTGTCTCAGGGTACTCAGGAGGGGTGACTACCAGGAACCTTATTTACTGTGCCGTATTGTTCCCAGTGCTATAGGGATGCTGGTCTTCAGTATTTGTAATTTAAAAATAATTCAAGAAATTAGATTTTGAAAAAAAAATTCCAGGCCAAAAATGCACTCCAAATTTTCAGGAATACACAAATGCTTTTTGAGAAAGGCAATACTAAAAGTGACCAAACCCATTTCTCTAAGAAAATCCTAGATGTGATGCAATGTTGTCAGTTAGGGGGACAAGGTGTTTCAGTAAGAATCTCCTTTTAGTGTTATCCAGAGCACAACCCAATATCCTGCTTACAGTGGACATCTTTTACCTGTCCTGTACCAACTTGTTTCTCACTGCCCTGTGCGGAAAGAGAAGTCTGTGTTCTGTCTTCTGTTTGCTGCTTTCTGTAGCTGGAGATTGCAGTAATATAGTTATCCTGAAATTAGATTTACTTCTGATTTGCTGATTTTCACCAAGGTAACAGACAAGAATCAGGCTTCAAGTCTCCAGGACAAAAAAGAATAATAATAAAAAAAGCTAGAGTGAGCTTTGTGGGTACAAATGGGTGCTTAAGGGTTTCACCCGGAGGAAAAAGCAGGGTGGGGAAGAGGGATGCTGAGTGTGGGGAGTTCCCTGCAGACCTTTTCCAACACCAGGAGACCCTCTGAAGAAGGAAGGAGCTGCCATGCCATTATTTATTTTGCTATTTTTAGAACAAACCACACACATTTTCCTGCCATAGCAACTGGTGCGTCACTTGGTATTTGCAACACACACACCATTTCTATGAATCATCATTAAAGTAATCATCTTTGTGACCGGAGGACTCTAGCAAGTGACTCATTAAGAGAACCACTGGAAAATAATTAGCACACATACTTGTTTATATGTCTTGGTTTCCACAGAGGTCCTGTTCTTGTTGTGGTTTGGTTTAACTCCAAGGGAATTCTGCTTTCAGTGTAAAACACTTGTTTCAATCAAGGTAATTACCTGAGCAGCACAGTTTTGTGTACAGTGTTTCCATTAAACCATCCTATTTATCATGAGAGTAAATGAAACAGTTATAGTCAGTTTTAGAGCAGCTCTTGGCAGGGGTCCAGACCAGTGGCTTTTTTTTTTTTTTTAGATGTCTGTGTTGATTTCAGCTAGAGCATCTCCTAAAATTGTATTTCTCTAAAAACCTCATTACAAAATGCTTCAGATGCAGAGACTGCTGCCTCAGGTGCTTAGCAAGTTCTCTGAGGTCACAGCTCCATGACTTGCTGTGGATTTCCTTTGAAAATGAGTCCCTGCTTTTTTCCTCCCCTACAACCCACAGGTGTTCCTTTGTGGAGTAGCTGAGATACACAGGATTGGAGCAAAGTGTTGTTTGTGTCTACAAATGCCACTTTGGCAGATGTTCTCTTTTCAGCTGTGTTTCAAATATATTCTTTATCAAGATCCACTGCTAACTTCTGAGCCTGGTGCTTTTCAGCAGTTGCTAAAGAAATGCTCATTGTGTTTATAGCTGTGATTTACTGTGAAGAATTGAAAAATTGTTTATACTTTCTGTGCAATGAAAAATCGAAGTTAGGTGCAGGATTAAATTGCTTAAACATGGGTGCTTATTGCTAGCTGGGCTATTGCAAGATATTCTCCAGAAAAATATGATTTTTCTATAGCCCAGTGTTATCTCTGCCAGCCCGAAATGGATGTCTTGTCCCTCGTGCATGGGCAACTGGGTCAGCTTCAGATCTCCACTGACAATAGAGTGAAGACAACAAATGTAGGACTCAGTTGCTCATTAGAACATCTAGTGCCATTTGCTATTTCTGTCCAACCTCTGGATGCTCCAGGATGGCTTGGATCTCCATGGAGTCCCCTGAGATGTCTACCAGTGTGGGAAAGATGTTTTGGATACTTCATTGCATCTCAAATGACACTAGTATTTTGCATTTAGGCAACTAAATCAAAACCCTACAGGTACCTTCTCTTAGATACCTAAAGTTAGGTGTCTCCTTCCCTCCCATGAAGCTTTTCCTGGCTCTAATACTCTGTTACTTGACTATGTGTTTGGTTTGCCATTCCGTGGAAATGTATACACTGCATAACTGCTGATTTCTTCAAAGATGGATATTTTCTCTCTGTTGAGGAGCAGTTCATTCTTCGCTGCATGTTTTAAACATCCTGACTTTGCAGTATCATTGGGGAGCAAACTCAGATGCTGTGAGCTGAAATAAGTAAATAAATAAATAATTAAAAAAAATCTTTCAATTTAAGATAAAATAACTTGCCTGTTTTCTGTGATGAATTTGAGTGTGCTTGATAACATCTATTTACATTCACTCTGACGTATGTCAAAGTGCTGCTATGAATATCTGAAAAATACAAAGCCTAATTATATTAGCTACCCTACCAGAATAATGGGGAGCCGAAGAGCATCATTTATAAACTGCTAAATATTAGACCAAAAAGCTAGATCTTCACACTCTTTTCAAATAGTGATGACCCACCTGTGTTTGAAGGGATTTCCAAGCTGGGAAACATCCACCTGTCCTGTTTAAAAATCTGTCCCATGAATGGATCACATATGTTGTGAATGACTGGAGCCAAACTTATTGTAGAATAAATTAATCACTTAAGAAGTACTTAATGGAGACATAATGGAAGACAATAACCAAAGGAAAATAAAATGATGTCCAAAAGATAGATTTTTCTCATATTCAAGCTGTTGGACATTTAAATCCCAAATTGTGCTGTTTAGGAAACTCTTTACAGTGGTATTGCACTCTCCTACCTAACTGCCTTGAAAAAAAATCTTTGATAAATCTGGTCAAGTTGTATAAGTGGGTATAAGAGCTTATTTTTGGTGAAAGGGATGGGCTTATAAAAATACTTTATGAAAAAAAAAAATGCCATCAAGAGAACAAGTCCATCCAGGTGTACTTGTAGTGGGTTGAGTCCTGGCAATCCTCTCAGTCCTGTGATTTCTTTTAGAGACGACAGAAACAGAGTGGAAAGCAGAAAGACAGATCAAGGGACAATTAGCTGGACAATTTTTTCTCCTTTATTTATTTATTTATTTTGACGATAACAGAAAAATAGGATTAACTGGAACAGCTGAGTCTATTAGTCTCTTTTTGTCCTTACCCCTTTTAATGCTGTCTTAAGTTCTGAAAAAGTCCAGTAAGTTGTGTTTCCAGACAAAAACTGATGTTTTATTTTTGCCATTTTCTATTTATTCCTGTTTTTGTAAATTACCCCCCGCTAAACTTTTCACGTGAATTTATGATTATTTTTGGCCACCCTAAAACTTCATTTACTGACAGATAATATTTTCGACCAGAAGCATTCCCTCATTCTGATTACAGCACTAAAACTCAAGGAGAAGAGTCACCTCATGAATGGACAATAAATAGTGGTATCCATCACTCCTGGAAATCAAAGTTTGTGTTCTATGAAATATAGACATATTACGGTGATGCAGGCAATAACCTGAGATATAATAATGGGTGTGATATAAGGACTGGAATAGAGCAGGCTGGAAGACTATCTAAAAACATAAACTTTCAAGAGCTGATGTCCTTTCCAAATAGCATCCTGAAGGAGAGACTGGATTTTATGTCCCAGAATATGTCCAGACTGGACAATTCTGTGCAGCAGAGATAAAAAACATAGTTCTCAATACAGGAAAATTATCCCCCAGGAGGTTACAGTAACATAACTGTTAGAGACCCAAGGTACCTGGTTGTTTCTAAGCTGCACTGTACCACAGAAGATGCAAACACATTTTTGTAGAGACATTTTTCTTTGGAAAAGGTGACAAAATTTACTGCAGCTGCAACCAAGCATACTGTTAACCAGCAGCCTGAAATTGAAAAAAAAAAAAAATGCTCCAAATGTGGTTTTAGCTTTCACACAGTCAGCACATAATGTAATGATGCAGAATGAATCCCTGGGACACAAACATGAACAGTCAGTGGCAAAATAGTATCTGTTTTTCGTAGCAGCAGCTAAATCAGACTAGTAAACTCTGTATGAGAAAATTGAACTTCAGCAGTGGATTACTCTACTCACGAGTGAAGTAATGTGACAACCTTAAAATCAGTCCTTTAATTTGGTTAACCCAACATCAGTTCCAAGACAAGCATAGTTAATCACAAATCTTCTTCCTGCATTTTAATAAATTGACGTAAATGTAATTTATTCTGGGGTCAGGTGATCTGGTCACTTTACAGGCAGCCAGGTTCTGTCCAAGGAAAATTATATTAAGAAAACAAAAGAACTAAACAAAGTTAGAGTTTGAAATCATCTTTTTCTTATCTCGTATTCTCTTCTTTCGCTTTGCTTCGCTTTTCCTTACTCTTCTTTTCCTTTCTGTTCTCTTCTTTTCCTTTCTCTTCTCTTCTTTTCCTTTCTTTGCATTTGCAGCACATTTGCTGCACTGTTCAAAGAATAAGCTGAGTGAAAAATACCACTTTGTTCAAGCAGGAAGGCAGCTATATTTTGTTTCATAGTGTTTATGCTCTGATGATTTATGCTGGTGCCATAGTGTTGCACTCAATTGTGTATCCAATTCCATTCCTATTGTTGCTTCTACAATTTACAATGTTGGCATCAAGATGTAAATGTTAGACTTTTTAGGTTCTTGCTCATCCATCCTGTGGCAGACTCTGCCCATGGTGAAGCCTCTTCTTTTTCTTCTTCTTCTTCCTTTATGTTATTTATATATATTTTTTCTAATTGCATGAAAAGATTTTAGGAGTTTTCCTTTAAGTCTGTGAATGAAATACTGTGAGATCATGAAACAAAAAAAAAAAAAAAAAAAAAAAAAGCGTTGGAGAATTAATCATCTGTAAGAAAGAAAATATTGCTTTTGGAAAAGCAGAGTAATTTATTAGATCACCATCCTCATTGGTATTTTGTTCCATTATTTGAAGAAGTCAGTATCCTGAGAGGCTTAGACATTAACATCGAAAACATGAACTTCTGTACTGTAGTTCATATTACTAAAATTTAGCCCTTGAGAAATTAGGAGCTTAGTGTAAGCTCTGTGCCTAGGATCTCATTATGCTCAATTCCCCAGACTGATCCATCTCACCTGCAATAGGGACAATGGGAGGATTCATTCTGTGGGTTAAATAGCTGCAATTTATGTTTCCACATTACAAATAGACTAAATGTCTAAATTGCCATACTAAACAATGGGCATCATGGTAATGCAGTTAATGAAATAAAGAAAAATCTATTCTGCTGACCAGCAAATAGGAGCATTATTTGATTCCCTAAGCATGGACATCTAATACCATTCAGGTACCCTGGGGAGACTCACTGGCTGGCAAGGACAGCACAACCAGAGGAGATCGACACCCATGTGAAGACATTGTGGGATGCCCTATAAAGCTTAAAATGACAGCAAGTTCCTAAGGTAGGGCGCCTAAAAGCGCCACGGATCTCTTTTGAGTGCATTCAGTTTTTTAACCCAATGAACATGGAGCCATCTCTGTTTAGGCATTTTTCTCTGGAGACAATTGCTTTTCCCTGGTTTATGATTGCTTGAATTAAACTCTGAAGGTGTTTCATTCCTTGCATCAGCTAAGACATAGATGACTATCTTAGATTAGATGCCTAATTTTTAGAAGGTTTGAATTAGGTGACATAAATTTCTCCTTCCCTTTATGGCTTAAGGGAAAAACTTTGCTTTCCATGCTGGAAATACTGTAGAGATATTACAGTTTATGAGATAGGCACTGACTGAAGAAATGTGAGGCACTCTTAACTGCAGTTTATATTTGCATGTTTAAAAGTCTGAAAAACCTGGTTATACTTTCACAAAATTTTCTGTGGATGGTGCAAAACCAGGCAGATGAATGAGAGCGAGTATGTAATTTTCAGGAATGGGAAAAAACAAAGGCAGCAGGTGAGTATGTCTTGAAACAAAGTGCTTTCATGAAACAGTATTTAAGCGTGACTTGGGTAGGTTACTTGTAATACACAAAATAACAGAAAACTTCAAGCTGATCCTCCTGAAATTTCCACACCAACCCCCTTTATTGCCGAAGACCCTATCTGAATTCATGCTGGAGTCTCAGATCCTTTCTGGATCTGCTTTTTGCATCCAGGCCCTGCAACAGTTTTACTTTGGATTTGGTCACTATATCCCTAATTGAAAATCTACTGAAGTCAATAAGAAACCTTCCATCAAATAAACAAGATGACGGAGTAAGTGCAGGGTGCTCATTACCATTGCACATACTCTTTTGGGGCAATTTCCTTCTCTCTCTCTCTTCTCTCTTTTTTTTTTTTTTTTTTAAAAAAAAAAAAAAAAAAAAACTTTCAACTATTGCATAAGTAGATGAAAGATGAAAAGGATCATGGCAGGGACCCTCAAGGTTCTTCAGGCACTTTCATGTGGGGTTGGAATAACCATTTGCTTCTTGTAATAGAAAGCATCAGGCTCCATTTGACTTTGAAAGCAGTGGAGTTGTCTGTGATTGGGCCGTAGAGATTTGCATAACATTTCTTATGGTGCCGAGTCTGTCTCGCTACCCAACTGCAGCCCCCTGTAAATGCACTTGTTTGTTCTTTTTATTGCAGCCATCTCCTGCAGACATGTAAATGGTTGTTATCAAACACCCCATTGTATTCTTGCCGGCCAGATGGCTAAAGGGGCATTACTGTTCTCTAACCATAAACTGTATGCTTTGCTGCAGGCATTAACAAGGCAATATATTTTTTAGGAACCATTAAACACTTGAGATTTAGGTAGTAGCAGGTACTGCAGTTGTGGGCTTAAAGATGCTTTTAAAGTCCTTCGCTTTGTCCTTAAAAACTCTGCTCAAATGAGGTTGTCTCAGGAGACAAATGAAAATAAAAATAACCCTCTAAACCCAAAGTTTGGTGGTTCTCCTGAGATCTGCTTCAGCTAGGAGTGGAATCTTGCAAGTTGTGAAATGCCTTTTAACTTTCCTTGTGAGACATGGATCCAGATTTCCACGGGCACAGTAATGATCTCTTTATTTTTTTTCATTGTTAGCCTGCTTCCTTTACAGCTGCATCTGTTCCTGACACCTCAGCAGAACTGAGCACCCTGAGCCCAGAAAAAACAATTAATAATAATAAAAAAACCTACAACACATCAACCTGTGACCCCATCATAGCTATATTTCTTTCGTGAGGCCAAACTGCCTAATCTTTAGTGAACATTTACTCTATCACATACTGAATGCTGGGTAATAACTGAATGGTACTCTGTGCTTGTAAAACTAAACTGCTGTGTAGTTAGCAAGCCCTTTACAGCTGCACTGTAACCTTCCAGCCATCCACAGTCCTCCTGTCAGCTCCAGTCTTCCCTCCTTTCTCCAGCATTGGCATTTCTGCTTCCAAGTGCAGTTGTGTCTCTCCAGCTAAGGTTCACCTCTGTGGGCTCTGAAGCCACCACCTGTGAAGTGTTCACCCCCACAGGAGCCTGACGGATATAATATGCATGGGAGACCAGATCTCCAACTAAAATTCTGCAAAATGTTCTGCAAAATGTAGAGACTTCCTAAGCAGCTCCTGAGATTGAGTGAGTGAGAGCCCAGCAGTGTTTTCCCTGGCCATACACCTGCTTCTGATCATTCACTTGTTAGTGTCTAGGCTTCCCACCGAGCAAAATATCATTATCTCCATGGGACTAACAAGACACTGACACAGTTAAAACATTAGCTCTATGCCTTCTTTGCATGTCTGTAATTGAGCCTTGGCTTTGCATTCAAAGCGTGTGAGGGCTGTTCCTGAACCATCAGGAACTCAGTGCTATTAGGAAGCTTCTTATTTCCTTTCATCCATGAAGAGTCTCTGCTTGTTTTTTAGACTCCTTGAAAGCAGCTTTATATCTTCCTCTAAGTGTCTTACAGTTGGAAGGAAATGTCAGTAAAATAGCCATGGAGGTACTTTGCTGTTATTCTCTAATTCCTAGTATTTAATACCTAGATGAAGACAATTAGGCTAGTGGTGCATGAATATGGCCGAGTCATAAGTAGTGCTTCATTATCTCCATCCTTCTGCACCCAGCTGCTGTGGCTTGTACTTCAAGTTGCTTGGAGAAGACTCTTCTGGTTCTGGGCTTATACAGCTCATGACACAGCAGAAACAAGGACTGTAAGGAATGATGGCATTTTGACCCACAATGACAATAAAAGTGATAGTTGTCATGAATTTCTAATGCTGTGACCCCATCATTACCCTATCGTTAGCTCTGTTTACATTTTTAGACCACTAGTTCCCTTAGACTCTGAGGCCTGGGAGGAGATGATATCCATATTTTTTAAAATGGAGGAGAATAAAGAGATTCTATGGATTTAGTCATTGTTCTGTGCCATGATAGACCTGGACTCATAACACACTTCCTGGGCATGCCTCAGCCTCTCCATACCTTGTCTCCCTGCATGCTCCGTTACAATACCACTGTTGCCTTGTTTTGGGGCAATAAAGAAAAAAATAGTAAAGCTTTAGCAATACATTAATTGGGCAGCTGAAGGAAAACTTATTGTCCTTACTTCCAATGCCTATCACCTTCTTTATGCTGCTGAGAAGTCAAGTCTATAACCTCACATAACAGCTTTTCTACACTCCTTGCTCAATTTTCAACAGTTTCTCTGCTATTTCTTTGCTTATGCAAAAGCGCAAGAAAGCATTTCAATGTTCTCTTTAAAACTTTCTTTTTCACCTGGGTCTAGAGACAATAGCCAGAAGTAAGACATCTTATTGACATAACTTTTCATCATATTTATGAATACATTTTCACTCTTTCTGTGCTTGGAGTGGTATCTAAGATTTTTGTTTTTCTGCATTATGTACAGCATACCAAGCGGAGTGAAGTCTTCATATGTACTTTTTGACATCAATAAAACAATCAAAGCAATTAAGATTACACAGAGATATTGGTACTTGCTGGGCCTACCCAGGTGAATTTCACATTTTAAGAATGTCACTTTAGGTAGAAAATATGTGCAAAGCAAACCTGAAAGCTTCACAGTATCATAAGCATTGTCACATAATGTGTGCTGACCAAGCATACAATGAAATGAGTAAATTTACAAACTGCAAGGCCATTACTACTTTCTGAAAGGACTACCAGAAACTATTAGTCCACATGTTTGCATCAAAAGAAATTCAAATCATGAAGAAATGTGAAAAAATGAAAAGCTGTTAAATGCATAATTTACAGACATGAACAAGAAGCTAAGTAATGCTAATAAATTGTACTTGAGAAATAGTTTGCCCAGCCTAATACCACAATCATAACATAGGAAACAGGGAAATTTGCAGGCAAATTTAATCATTTTCTCTAAGCGACAGTCATTCTATTTCAAGATTATGCAAATCCAAAATTCTTTTTCTTTTCAAAAGCAAATTACTGCTTGAATTTTGATAGCTTCTATTGTCTTTGCTTTTCAGTATGCCATTGAAGTCACCTTATTTCATTTATATGAATGTTTTCTGTTCATTAGGGCAACTCAATCAAAATTCAGATTTTGGTCCTGTAGTTTCTTTGAGCCTGACAACAGCAAGCAGGTCAAGTTAGGGCATCAGGGCAATAGAGAAGAGTCGTAATTGTTGTCTGTAATGTTAAAAGTTCATTTGTGTCCAGAGCATCTTTTTTCACATTGCCTAATGATTTCTCAGTTCCATTATCTATTTCATCTAGTGTGTGTTGTTACAATGGTGATAGTGCTTTTGGCTGATGATATTTTAATATCATTTTTCATTCAAGCTGTCACTAAATTCCAGTCTTTTGTCCAAAACTTAATGAGTCAATAAATTCATCCTCATATACATTTCTCTTTCTGAACTCGGAAATGCTTCTGTCTGAAGAGCTAGTATTGACTGAAGGTGGGTTTTGAATGTTACGTACAGAAAGTCATCTTTGTAGATTGACCTCATGAGCTCTCACTCCTGATGGGAATACCTTGTTCATGCACCAATCACAGGGTCTTTCTTGGAGTCAGTTACTGTGAGTGGTTTTGTTGCTTTCCCTGCTGTATCCTGCTCTGTATGAATGGTCACTCTGAGGCTATATCTTAATTGCTGATCTAATTTTGGATTTCATCTGTCCTGTCTGTTCTCATAGAGAAAAAGCAGTTTTAATAGAATGATAGAGGCATATCATAACATGCAGTATTTTCATTTTGTTATCCCACTCTATTTGAAGCTTTTTTTTCTAGGAAATGAAAGAGACAACAAAGAAAAAGAGAGCAGAAGTCCCTCTCAGGAAAAAGAGCTGGCTTGGGCACAGATCTCAGCACTTACCACTATGTTCCAGTCCTCCTGAGCTAACATATTCATTGCCAACTGTGCTATGCTGCATTGCATCAGGTAGATAAGACTCTCTACCTCTGATCATAGATTTACTTTGGAACTTCAAGAACTCACCATTGAGCATAGCACCACTATATTTCAGCTTCCAGCTTTTACCTGGAGATCCTCTGCTTAGCAACAAAGAGAGGAAGGCTGGAGAATAGTCCCCGACCCTGTGTTATTTAATGAAGTAAAGATGTAGTTTTTACTACCCACACCATCTTCTATTGAGCTTCCAAGTCAGCAGCATACATAAGAGGTAACTCAGAGAGCTAAAGGTGTTAGCTCATTCAACTGCTCATGCATTAAGCAGAAAACAGGTTCCTGTATCCAATTTTGCTTAATGGAGTCACACAACCCCACTGTTTATATTTCAGCAAACAAACAAACAAAAAACCAATTGTTTGTCTGCCTACATCTCTGCACCAAAAGCAATAGTGTGATTCAAGGGGAAATCAGAGAGCAATTCCAAGTGAGACTGAAGACCTGATGCTCCTTCATCTTCTCCTTTTCCTAGGATCCCAAACTGCTTTTGCAAAGGAGGCAGGCCTAGGAGGTTGTTATAAACTATTCCAACACACATCACTAATTTTTGATATTTTGAGACATGTACTAGGTATATGATTGATATTCCCTTATGTGAGGTGTCTAGGGTGGTTTTTTTTTTCCTTTTTATTTTTATTTTTATTTTTTTTAATTGTATTTTGTTTTAATATCTGACTTGGGTGTCTAGGCTGACGCTGTGGACAACAAAAATCTAGGCAGTAGGGTCAAAGGCATTTATAGCTTAGTTCATCCGGCCAAACATAGCTTTACCTTAACACCTTTGGCTATGGTGAGTAAACCTTGAGTTATAACAACTCCACATAGAGGTCTCCTGCCTTTTCCCCAGTTTGGATAGTCTATAGCATGGCATTCCAGGCTAGACCTGGTCCTGGGCACCCTGCTGTAGGTGGCCCGGCTTGAGCAGTGGTTGGACCAGATGGACCCAGAGTTCCCTTCGAACCTTAACCACTCTGTGATTCTGTGATTAGATCCTTGTGCTGGTGCAACTGAAGTTAGCCTTGTTGGGGATTTTAGTTTGAAACTGAGACAACGTAATTAAGTGTCTCTATGCACTAGGGGTGTCAGCTCCTATAATGGTCAGTGAAGATAAGAATTGATCAAGCTGCCTAAACAGTAGCATCTGGCACATCCTAAGATGCTTCAAGATATTCCTCCTGGGCTCCAGCTACTGGTTTGGACCAGCACTGGCCTCTTTTAGGCCCCTCATTGTACCTGCCAGCTGGGTGCAATCGCCTCAAACTGAGTTCCAAAATACAAGAGGAACTATGGAGTGACTAAATTCACAGAGAAATAGACACCAAGGGGCTGAATATGTCTTCCAGGAGACTCAGTTTTGTACACAGAGAAATGTATTGTGAATTTAGGAGCTATGCGATGAGCAGTTGAATTCTCAGTTGAAACCCATCTCACCAACTGTTGCCTAGATCTCTGCTGACTATATCAGGAGTTTAGACAGCTAAGGGTCAACCCTGTTGTACATACATGGGCATCTAGCATCATTTGAATTCTCTTAGGGTATCCAAAGCAACCATATGGGGCTGTTTGACTTGTCAAGAGCACCATGCTCTTCTGTAGCAACATCTGGAAGCCAGAAAGTACTTCAGAGCATCTCAATGTCTTTATACACCTGCAGGCAGCCTGTTAAACTGGTCATCTTGTTTATGTATAGACATCTCTATGTGCATGCATAAATTTAGATTTGTCAAGTAAAATATGTATGTCTATAGCAAATTATTTTATAGTAAAAGGCAAATGAGAGGAAATTCTTTCATGCCTTATACTAATCTGAAATACTGAAATAAATGTGTTGGACAACACCCAATGCAACACTTTGTGCTGCTCCTCAGCTTGAAGCAGCTGAACTAGCTAGTTTAAAATCTGTCTGACTGTAGGAGCTGTGAGATCCTCATTAAAAACCGTGCAGTAAAAAAAAAGGCCAATATTTTCTTTCTACTCTCAGAAAAAAATTGTAAATTGCTGCTGCTGCAATTGCTGCAGCTTAATATTCCATAAAGATTTTTAGTGGCAAGAACTCATGAGCTACAATTCTATTAGAAGAAAGTTAAAACAGATTGAAGCCATATCAAAGAGGTGAAAGTATTTGCTTTCAATTAAATTAATAAAAATGTAAGCAAATATTTAATCTAGGAATGGACAATATTTATTTTTTACAAAAAAATAAAAAATAAAATGAGAAATACTGAATAGGTATTTACAGGATCTTTTTTTTTTTTTTTTTAAATAAAACTTTTGTTCTAAATCTCATGCTGAGGCAGAAAACAAAATCTAAATGTTCAGTATTATAGAAATCTAATTTCTGATCTCCTCCAGTCATAAATCTTACTATCCACAGATATTTTCATAATATATAAACACTTTTCTTACTCTTGATTTACATGTCTGTCTTCAAGGTATTATTTGCTGACAGTCAAATTAAATGACTATGAGTCTGTAAAAACAAATAATAATAATAATAATAAAGAAGCAAAATTACAAATATGGGTTAAACCTTCATTCTTCCTTTTTTTTTTTTTTTTTTTTTTCTTTTTCCACATGTGGTTGCCAAAAGCTTTGTTAAAAGACAATATTTTTTGTTGAGAGGTGCCTAGAATGACGCATGAGGTAGTCGCCAGTGGTAATTATGATCTGGCTTCTATTTAGTGAACTCATATTTTTCTAATCTTCCACGGAAGCTCTTTTAGTCAAGGTCAAATTCTTCCAGTGCTTTCATCTTCAAGGAGCATGGACAATGTGCCTTCTCTCCCCTCTGAGTGTGCAAAGATGATTGGTTTTGTCACTTTCCTGAACAACCTTCTGAAATGTGTGTGTGTGGTGGAAGGAAACAACCACAAAGAAAAGAACTTTTACATTCAGAAGAGAACAACATGTCAAAATTCCTTAAACCATGATAAATGTATACAGCTCTTTCCAAATAGCGGTGAATGATGGTGATTTATGACTGTGGTGATTTTTCTTAAGCTACTAGTTTTTGTAGAAGAAAGAAAGGTCACTGTAAGTTAGAGTGTACATAGCTTATCTTGTTCTCTGCAGCCTGCTATTCCCTTTGAACTAGTCCATGCCAGATTAGAGACCTGCACTAGGGGACTACCATTAATAATCATCATTATTGTCATAACAAAAAGAAAGAAAGGAGCATTGTATTTGTGAACCTTTTGACACCACCACATAAATAAAGCTGATAGTTCATAGAAGGAAAAAAAATACTAAGAGGAAAAAAAATAGCTGGTCCCTAAATAAAGCAACAAAAACTGAATCAAAGAAGGTAAATTTCAGCAATCCGCACTGTGTTAAAGAGATTGGTCAATCATTTATAAGTAACAGCAGTGTAATCCAACAAATTATGATGGATGTTATTGCATAGGTGGGAACATTGAAAAAAAAAACATTTCTCCAACAGTTCGTCTCTTTGCCACAGGTAATATCACAGTAAGCCTCACTTCTCTGTTGCTCACTTTAGAGATTGCTTAGCTCCAATAAGCAATGGGATGGAAAGACTTGGGTATGGTCTGAGACCAAGACTTTGTTTCATGAAGACATCTGGTAGATACGATGCCTTAAGCGTCCTCATAGTTGCTGGTACAAAAATTAAATGCATGAGCACCATCCTTACACCATGGGTCTGTCCAGCCCATCATTCTGGTTTTGATGGGACAATATGCAGAAAATAGGAATTATCAGAAAGATGTGCCATGAGACTTCCCCATGACACTCTCACTTTCCAATGATTTGCAGTTTCCTGTGTAAGAGTTAATCTCAGATGGAGGTTTCACTGACAATGTAATGCAGTTTTTTTCCTACCTTCCTATTGCCAAACAGATGGGAAGTCCTGGCTAAAATAAAGTTAAAAGGATGGTATGACTGAGGAGAGACTTAACAGATGTCTTTATGAAGGCTGAGGTGTGTAACAGCTATGTGAGATTACAACCCAGAAAGCCACCTATATCCTGGGCTGCATCAAAAGCAGCATGGCCAGCAGGGCAAGGGTGAGGATTGTCCCCCTCTGCTCTGCTCTTGTTAGATCCTGCATGGAGCACTGCATTTGGCTCTGGGGCCCCCAGTATAAGTAGGACATAGCTCTATTAGAGCAAGTCCAGGTGAGGCCAATGAGGATGATCAGGTGGCTGGGGCACTGCTACTGTGAAGACAGGCAGAGGGAACTTCTGTTGTTCAGCCTGGAGAAGAGAAGGCTCTGGGAAGACCTTATAGTGTCCTTCTGGTATCTAAAGGGGGATATAGGCTTTTGAAGTACTGGCACAGGTTGCCCAGAGAAGCTGCAGATGCCCCATCCCTGGAGGTGCTCAAGGCCAGGCTGGATGGGGCTTTGGGCAACCTGGTCTGGTGGGAGGTGCCCCTGCCCATGGCAAGGTTTGGAACTGGGTGATCTTCAAGGTCCTTTCCAACCCAAACCATTCTATGACTCTATGAATCATCTATTCCACCACATTGGAATAGAGCAAAATAAACCCAGCAATTTATTTGGTTTAGTCCCCTGGCCCAAAACATGATCAAGGCCATGAAATCCCCTTCTCAGTGGTGTTTCTGATTAATTTCCTTTAAAATCGCTAATGGCAGGGATTGCTAATTCCACAACCCCCTCAGGCACTTGTTGCAGTATTAGCTTGCCTCCACAGTCTAACTGGTCTTACAGAGGATGGATAAAGTGGGAATATACATTTCAAAAAGCTGGGAATAATTCAAGGAAAGAGCCTAATATGATGGGAAGTTAGCAGCACTGTCCACATTATTTTCAGTAAAATAAATGTCCAGGACAAATTCCTAAGAAAAAGAGTCACTGGGTGAATTTGAATTGATACAAACAAGCAAATGGCTAGGAAGAAAACAAAAATACTTTTCAGATTCTAAATTGAACCTAAATTAAACCTGAAATAAAGTAAAATAAACAAACAACAACAAACAAACAAACAAACAAAAATCCCCTCAGTGTTAGCTTCTGTTGTCCTGAACTTTGTTAATGTCTTTTAGCTCTCAAGCACATGCAAACCTAATTAAGATATCACACTGAATGAACCCAAAGTTTACTTCAGAACTTTTGGAATAAACTTAATTTGTTTGTCTGTGGATACTTGTATTGTAGTAGATTGGTTTTGGCTTTAAGCAAGGCTTAAACTATGACTGAAGCTTTTCTTGTGCTTGAGGCACCTGTACAAGGCTCTGTCCCATGTGTATTTTCTGGTGTATGCCAAGATTTATGCTCATGTTTATTTTCCCTAGAACTGTGGTGTCTATAAGATGTCTCCTGCATTCAGCCTCCTATTTGCATGAAATGTAATTATCTATGAGGCTTCAGGCTCTTCTGTCATTTTGGTTAATGAGCTCAGAAGTTATTGGCAGTGCACATAGAGATGTGCACAAGGTGACTAAGACCACCTAGGCTTCATTTCCACAGGAAAGCAGCCTAAAAACAGAACAGTGAACTAGAAAACAGATGGATGGATCATTTATTGTGAGAAAAGCATGAAGGTCAGTTTGAAAAGGCTGGTTTAAAGGGACGATTTCAAAGATAAAGAAAGCACTTAAGGGCAGAGCTTGGAGCAAGATAATTTGTACTCTGCAGTCAGCAGGAAGCATGAGATGGTATTTGAGATATACAAGAGTGAAAATGGAGGCAAGGGACAAGACATGTGAGTCTTGAGGGTGCCTGGGCAGGAGAGACACTGTAGTGCAGACAAAGAACTATGGGAGCACCTGTCTGCCCCAGGAGAGGCGCCAAGTACTGGGACATATTCTCTTCAATATAATATGTGCACTGGGGTCTGTACTGTGCACTGCAGCTATAATATGCTGCAGGGGTCTGTCCCCCATCACAGCACTGTGGCAGGGGCTGACGATTAGTGGGTAAGTGAGCAGAAGGCACAGGGAGAGACCCATATCAGTACCCATTCTTAAACAGCACAGCTGACTGCTGCTTTAACAAGTTTTTTGTTTTTGTTTTTGATTTCCAATGAAAACCATATATATATATATTTCCCCATTAAGTGAATAATACTTTCTTTATTCTTTTATTTTCAAATCTTTGATATAGGAAATAAACAAACAAACAAACACAAATAACAACATGTATTTATCACTTTCACTTCCAAAGTATTGAAAAATCTAAGACACAGAAATAGATTTTCCTTATCTTTCTCCTGTTATAAACAATTTTTATTAATTCAAACATTCAGATGCAAATATGGAGGCATGGAGACCTACCCAAACACGTCTAATGTTTCTGCATTAGAATTCTGGCTCCTCAAGTATAATAAACTAAAATATTGGGCTCTGAACTCTGGATGCTCATCAGGAGAAGACAAAATTAACACACATACATTACCCAGACACAATGATGACCATGAAAAAAGTTTCCTAATCTCCAGAAATATGTGTCCTTAATCAGTCTCATGTAAGCGTAAGATGAAGGCAGGCACTGTCCATGCCCAGAACAAAGAAAGATATTTCAAGACTGATTTCCAGGGCAGTCTCTGTATGGTGTGAACACAGAGGAATCAGTGAGTGCATTTAAATGGTTAATTATAGATATTAATGTCTACTTAACTGCATAAGAAAAATAAATGTAATGGCTTTTCCTGCCAGAAGGGTGCTTCACATAATGGATCACTTTGCTGATGTGACTAAATACCTTTCTGATATGTATCCCTAAGAAGGAAACACTTGAAGATGCTATGAAGCAGCCAGGGAGACAGCTCAGGTATGTGGCAATGTAGAACAGGATCTGTGCTTTCAGAACCAATGCCAAAAGCATTTTTGAAATTGCCAGGTCTTTCAGCAGGAGCTGACAGGCAAACAAAAGGAGCAGTTTTCTCTTCTCGTAGGTGCCTGCACCTCCACTTGTCGTTCTTGAACAGGTAGTGGATTCTTTGCATGACCAAGGGATCTGAGATCTGCTTTTATATTTGGATCTTTGGAGCTCTTGTTAGTCACCCCTCACCTGGAAACAATTGTTAGGTGCTGCTAAGGCTTTGGACTCTGTTTGCAGAAGAAGAAGCTCCAGTCTGGATACGGCCACCTTTGCTTACATATCCCACCCGCATCCCAGGTAAGTCTGCTCTTGAGCCTGTTGACCTGGTGGCAGGTAGTGGGATTTATTCAGTTGCATTGGGCTGTGCAATATGGTGTATTTTCAGATGTGTTTCATCTCTAAAATAGATGCATTTCTATGCTCTAAAACTCCTTGATCTTATTGACTTGATCTTCATTTATTACAGAGAAGCCCAAGGCTACTTGCTCATAAGTCTGCCCTAAGGTCATCTAAAGCTAGATAAAGTGAATTCTGCTATAGGCTTCAACTATCTTTATTGTTTCAGCATGTATTTATTATCCCTGGTAACTCACTGGCTGATGACTAAAGTATAAAATTGAGTTACAGGGTAACTGGAATGGGAGACAATTAGATCTGGTTCCTAGGGCACCACAGGTTTTGTCTGTTTGCTTGCTTATTTGCTTCTTTTCAGGAGACATCTTTTCTTCCCTTAACAAGGTTTCTGGTCCTGACTACTCCACTGGTTGAGAACATGGTATGGTGCTGCTCAGTTGTCATCTTGAAGCTTCAGTCTCCCTCCTCCACCACCTTCTTACAGTTTGGATTATAAACCTGTCCAGATGATAACTTTTTGTAAAATAGGAGCCTCACACAGTATATGATACTGTAAAAACAAGATTATTGCTTACTTCCCTATGGTTTTGTTCTGGTGTGATGCTCTGCAGGAGAAGATCTTCAAGTTTCTTGTGTCTAGCTATGATGATCTTAAGACTAATCTTTCCTTGCACAGTGGAAATAAGGAATCAGTGGTTTTTATGTCCTACTCAGAGAATACGGATGGGAGCTCCTGCCTGTATACTCAGCTATCTGGCATTAAGCTGCAAGCTCTAAAGCTTTGAGCTAATTTATAACATCTCTTTCCTGTATAGATTTCCAAGCATTTGATTCGTGGTGAGCTCAGATTGCAGATCCCTGTTTCCATTAAACTTCAAAGACCTTCAAAGACCTTCATAAATTTCAGACTTCTCCCTCTGTGACAAAGTGGGTTGGTACTGTCCAACAAGGGAAGAACAGACCAGCAGAGACACACACATTGCATCCTAGTGTGTACTTAGCTTCCTTAGGAACCCGTTAAAAATGTCAGTCTTTTTCAGAGACATTGCATTCTTGGCCTGTGCCCATCCCAGTCCTTTTCTATTTTGTACTTTTCTGGGTTTAAAACAACACGCCTTTATAACAATGCACTGACTACATCTTGAAAAGTCTACTACCCTGGGCACGAGGAGTTAAGATATTTTATAATCCACTCAGATAATAATTCCAATCATTTAGGTACATATAAGAAGGTGCCTGCCTTCCAGGTGAAGAATTAGCTTTTGCCATGCCATTGGCTTTAGATCAAGCAGACTTAGAATAAAAAAAATGCAGTGTATAGAAAGTAGCACTCTCCTCTTCAGATTATTTTTGCTTCCATTAGATAAAGCACTCAGGTGCCATGGGAATATTTGCTGAGATACTCTTGGGGACCAATTTGCAAATCAGTGGGGATGCAGCTGATGCACTCCTGTATGTTTTTCTTTTCTGATGCCTACAGCAGAAGTCTGCTTAGCAGAATGTAATTTTAGTGTCATGGCTTTACAGTATATCAACAGGATGAAATAGATCCTTGTGTATTAATACTTAAAGTACAAGTTATCTGACCCTAGTATTCTGAAAAAGCAGAGAAGACTGCAGCAGAGATGCATAAAGGAACACATGGGGAATAGAAGAATAAAAGTGAATGTGAATTTTTATATAAGGCCAGAGTAAAATATTGAAGGTTGTAAGGATGTGATCATGGAGAGTGAGGACTCTGTTACCTTTAAGGGCATGATGATAGTCTGTCTTTCATCCACATAAAGATTCAGTCAACTGCCTGTCTTCTGAGAACATTGATTTAGGGCTGGATTTATATTTTGCTGTACGGAGGATTTATGGAGAATGTTGGCTAAAAATTAATGTGGAAATCAAATATCAAATATCCCTGTTTGCTGAAAGTACATTTGCTACACCACCTGCCCTGCTATCCCATTTTTTTTGTAAAACCCCAAATGACCAGTGGCAATAAATGGGGTAGCTGAACAGTGAAAGAGTCAGGTGAGATCAGCTTTGAAGTTGCACTTTTTCACCTGGGTTCACTATCTTGTTGCCCTTTTAAACATTTTGGTGAACTTCATCTAAATTCAAGCCAGCTATGGAGGTTTCAGACATAATTAAATTCCTACAAGATTCATAAAAGCCAGATAGAGAATAGATGTCCAAAGTGATGTTTTCACTGGAAGACATGCAGAGCTTAGTTGTGTGTCCAGTTCAACAGCAGCCAGGATAGATAACTGGCATGTGTTGACCCACCAGGCAGCTAGCACCTAGGTAAACACAGTGTTTCTGTCTAGTGTGGTCATCTTGGCAGGACAGGATTACAAAGGATGAGACCAAGGGAAAAGAGGACACATCAGAATTGTTCTTTGAATAAGTTTCTTCTGTTTCTTCTATTTCTTCTGTAGAAATAATGCTTTATTATTTCAACATCTCCCATAACTGGTTGCTCAACCTGATATTAGTGATAGTCCACAGCGACCTCAGTTTACACTAAATTTTGAGCAGCTAGGAAGGAGCAATTAATTTGGGTAATTACTATGATTTTATTCTTGAAAAAAAATATATCCTCATGGAATCCAGATGACCTTCTTATCATCATCATTTATAGTGTTTATTGTTTTGTTTTATCTGCATTTGGTTATGTTTGGGAGCCAATTATTCTGGGCAATATTTCAACACAGAATGGAGAGAAACTCTAACCCAAGCTCCTCTTGAAATCACTGGTTCTATTTACATGTTTCAAAAGTGATGGGTGCCTCTCCTAACACATAATTTTCTTCTGAGAGTGTGTTACCAAACTCTTTTGCAAATATAATAGTTGAGTGACCATGGTTTGCTGCAGGGTATTAAAGAAAATCATATATATACCTTAAATCCTCTTCTTGCATACCTGGTTAAAACACTCAGAGACCAACAGTCCACAAAGAGAATTTTGGAGTGATTGAGAAATAATTTTGCCTTATAAAGAATATCTGATTCTTGTTTGCTTTATATTTCCATTGATTATATTAAGTCTGTGGCCAGAGCTTATTAAAAAAATAATAAAATCAGAAATCTGCATTCACAGACACCAACCCTATTATTCAGTTTTTGAAGACTTTGAATTATCTTCCCAGGAAATTTAGATAACAGAATCTATATTTCTTTTGCTCCCATTCAAATACTAGAACAACTGTGATTCTTGGAGATATTATTTCCATTTACAGTCCCAGATGAATAATGTACTCTACAGCAATATGTTTGCTCTAAACCTGAAACCAAAGACAGAAAGTGTCTTTTTATGAGACAAACCCAGCTGTGTAGTGTGGCTGCCAAGTGCCATTAGCTATGCTCTGTGTGCCCCATCCAATTAATCATAGACAACAGAATAGGACCTTATGTGCTCAGCTAATGGTTAGGACCTCGTATTGGATTGAGATCACTTGGGTAAGTGACACTCCGCTCAAGAGCTTTTGGACACAACTTTTCTCAGCCTTTCAGCAGAGTGTATCACTACAGTGATGCTTTAATGACTAGACTATACAAGTAGAGGGTATGGATCTACAAACTGGACAAAACATAGGATTCTGGTGTAATTTGAGGTTCTTTAGTGTATCCATAGTGGCCTTCAACTCTATGCAGTACATACCCTTGGCAATAGCCTAGATATAGGCCTGTCTGATGTTCTGCAGAACCTGTGGGAAACCTGTGCCATTGTGGAATGGGAGGTGGAAGCAGGACTGATTCCCTTGAAGCGTCTGCAGTGGCATCAGATGTGTGTTTAGATCGCTGAACTCCATCTATGAAGACTGAGCAGGTAACTCTTGATGTATCTGGATCCAAAACAACTTTCTCAGTGTGTGACAGCTGGTTTTAGCTCAGCTTTATTGAAACATTTCAACAGCCTGTGGTTTGAAGATCTTGGTAAGTGAAATACATCTCCTAGTTTTCTAGCACTTAGATTGTCGGATAAATCCCTTCTGATACTGACGTAAGTTTTCAATTCCCTAGTCTAAGGATGACATTACTTCCAGGGTTATGAGAATTCTTGTTTTCTTTGTGGACTGATCCCAAAACAGGATACAATGGCAATAAGGTGCATGAACCTGATCTCATGCAACCCACCATAACAATGTATTGTGGCCCTTTTGATAGCTGGTAAGAGTACAGATTCCTTAACAGAGAGTTCTCTTGAGCAGGGAAACAGTATTTCTTTAACTGAAATTAAAGTGCACCGACAAAAGCCCATATCACATATAGTACAACAGATTATGAGACTAAAGGATTTGCCTACAAAAATGGTTTAGAATGCAAGTGAAATCCTAATGTCTCAGGAGTTCAGCTACTGAAGTGATAAGCATGGCATAAAAGTTGAACCAGAACAGAACAAAGTGTAGCTTTGCATGAATCATAGAAACCTCCCATTACACTTGCAAGCAAAACACATATTAAACTGCATTACAAGGTATCATTTGCAGTAAAAAGTACCTGATGACTTTGGCTGCTACTTGTTATAGATGCAGTGTTGTGTACCAAAGTCCCTTATTTGTCTAAACTAAAGAAATTTTAATCTCTGTATCTCCTGGCATTTTTATTTTGTACCCTGTCATGTGCACTTATTCTGTTCATTTTTACCCCCCAACATAGAACCATCAACACATGGCAATTAGCTTCTTAGATTAGAGGCATGTATATATATTATTATATTTTTCTGCTGTAGAAGGATTTTTCTTCTTTTCCTTCCATGAAGGTTGTAGTTATAGCTTAGTTCTTTTATGCTGGTCCTGGCACTTCTAATGTGTGTCCCCTGGATTTATGCAGATCTAAATGAACAACTGCACTGAAGCTTCTCATAAGCTTCTATATTTTCATTTTAGATTTACTACTAGTAATTACATGCTATGCATATAACAGAGGATCTAAAATCAATTGTGCACTTTACATTTTACTGGGTACTTATTAATTTCAATATCTATCTCAATTTAATCGACGATCCATGCATAAATAAATGTAGCTTTTTTCAAGATGCAGTGATAATCCATTAGTGACATTTATGAATACTTTTTAAATGGTGTGTGATGCTGTGACCTGAAAGAAATAAGGCAATATGGGATGATTGATGAGACACTCCATCTTCTCCTTGGAGAACTGACCTGTTGCCTATATTTGTTACTTCCACTTTTTTTTTTTTTTTTTTTTTTTTTTTCATTACAAATCTCAGAGCAATGCATTCTTGAAAAACACAAATTACATTACTTTATCATATTTGCAAGCCTTGGCTTTTAAAGCAATACTATCATGGTAGGAGTGCATCCTTCTTTGATGGCTAATTCATTATTCTCCTCCTTTATTTTCCCTTTGTCATGGCCAAAGGCTTTTGTTTGTGAATATCAATGCTACACTGGGTTGATGACTGCACAAGGTCCTGATGAGTCAGAAGGATGATGTGTTTTACCGCATGACCAAATTCTTTCTGTGGCAGTGGCTGAGGGACATCTGGGGAATATCACACTGCTGATGACATGCATTGTGCTTGACTTGTAAGGTGCTCAAAGCTTGGTTGACCTTCCTCTGAATCTGCACAAAGCTTAATATAGTGCTAATATCAGCTGCTAGCAGTAGATGGAAACAACTTTTCCCATTTAATTGCTCAGGTATGCGCCTGACTGCTATTTCTAGGAGTGATGGATGAATCCATTTGAGCACAGGTTTTGTTTCATATTTAATCGTCAGTGAAAACATAAACATTTGATCCTTTATGACCGAATTAAAAGAGAAGGAGCTCATATGACATTTTGGGCATCTTTTTTTTTTTTTTTTTCCTGAGAACTCCTCAACTATGGCCATGGAGAAGGTATGACTTTTCTTGTCAAGGTCTTCCCCAATTTACTCCCAATTTTCTTAGCGCAAGGCTAGTCCAACATGCACGAAACACAAGCAATGTCTAGTCCTGTGGTGTTTTAAACAATTGTCTCATGGGAAACATTGTGCTTTCCACGCTTTAAGACCGATTACCCCTTCCCTTCAAATGCATAGATGCAGGTTTGTCAGACAACTAGGAAGAGAGCAGGGATGCATGTTCATGTAAAGAGGCACATCTGGGTGAGGATAAAGAGGTTCACCACAGAGGGCCATTTTGCTTTTCTGTACCTCTCAAAAGAAATACATGGTATGGCATGACCCCACCAAAACACTGACCATCGCTGATGCAGGCAACCCCAAGTATGGGTCTTGCTTCCCTTTCTCTACTTCAGTAGTGCCTTGAGCCACGTTCAGTAAAATGGATGAATGTTTGGAATGTGATATTGTATTTATCTAGATCAAGTATACTTACATGGCATTTCATGATTTAATTTTTCCTGCACAGGGCTGCTTTCATCTGAACAGTATAGCATGTTCCTAAGCACTTGGGGGGCCTGAGAACAGTTGATTCAGTTCATCTTCTTTAACATGCATACAGTGTAAAAATACATGTCTTCTTAGATTCTCCAGATAATTGTGAGGAAGAGACTTTAAGATATTATTCATCTGGCCTATTTTAGACATCCAATTGTGGTAAAAAACATCTCATACTGTACCGACCCATGGGAGTTGGCTAGCTTTTCCTTGTCTACAAAGATAATCTGTGCAGGTAAGTTAGATGTAGACATCTATATTTAGTCAAATACTTGTTTAGTCTAAACAGGAGTGCCCAGAAGTCTGTGACAGAGTAAGGAACAGAAACCATTAGTGCTGAGGAAGCACAAAATCACTAATTTATCTTTTATTCCCATGTTAGAAAGTAATAGATACATAATACTAACATTTATATTTAAGTCATCACAGATGGCTTCAACTCTTCCCTCTATGACCTCACACAAGGTGAATGACATGAACTTTAACTACTCTTCCAAAATTATCATTACTCAGGGTTTCACATGCTGTCACCAGGATCAAGGGATAAAACCTCTAATATTGGGGCAGATGGAAATTCAGGCATTCAGACGCTAAAATGGTTATTCTTGGCCAATTATTTATAATTCAGGGCTCCTTTTTCTTATGTGTTTACATTTTCATTTTTCAAGTGTTAGAATTCATTTTTTTTTTTTTTTTTAATGGCTGCAGAAAACTCGCAACTTGCATTTTGAGGACTGCTCTCCCTAAAGAACATTTAGAAATGGCTGGCAATCCAGGCAAGTTTATCTGAGGAATTATTAACTTACATCTCAATTAGTCACTCATTAACAAGCTGTCCTTTCCTCTCAGTTAGCACAATTAACAAAAATCATTGGTTTCTATCAACCGTGACCATATTTCCCAACATATGTGGAAGATACACAATTAGTTAAAAGGAAACTCAGCAGTATGGAAGTCAGCTTTGTAGTGGATAGAGAGTAATATATATATATATATATATATATATATATATTTTCCTGGGACATGTATAAAGACAGCATTACACACCAGAAGTCATATTTCTGCTGATAACAGTCAAAAAACAGAGAAACATGCATCCCATTTGGGTCCCAACCCATGTCTGCAAATTTTCTTTCCCCTTGTCCTGTTTAACCCCTCTTCTGAATCCTTGCTCAGGATGTTCCTTCACTCAGGTGGCAAAGAGGTGGAGACCAGCAGCACTCCAAACATCAGGGATGAAGCCAAATGCTTTCTTTGTTCAATGTGCATGGAAAAATAACAAATATGTGAACTATTGCATCACAAAAGCCATTACTTCTTGGGTTACAAGGACTAAGTTGCACTTGTGTTAATCTCATCTACTTTAGCAATTTGCATGTAGAAAGTCCAGGAACCCAACTTTGAGCTCATTATAGACAACGAAGAACTTTTGCAATTTCAGGGCATTGCAGGTTTTTTTTTGTTTGTTTGTTTATTTTTAATGACTAAACTCCCAAATCTACATGACGCTTTAGACAATTTCTCCTTAAAATTGCTTCCACATGACTTGTCTTTGTGGTTCCTGAGCCTTGATCTCAGCTGAGTCATTTCAATATTACCATCACAGAAAACATAATCAAGAATATTTCACTCTAAGCCAAGATGTCATGGCCTGGTAACCTTCATGGAAGATAACCTTCAGAGAGTACCACTGAGCTTCTCAGAGTATGATAAATACAACTGCTACTTAGTTAGCTGAGATCCTCTTTATTTCAATTTACTGCTGGGCTTTTGAAGATCAGATACTGTGCAACTATCTTCGCTTTGTGAGAAAGCTTCTGTACTTCACATCCCTCAGGGGAACTGGCCATGAGTTTATCTAAAAAGTGCTTTAATCTTAATCTTAATTCAGACAAAGACACAGAGAATTGTCCATGACTCACTTTGCAGACTGAAAAGAGCTGGAGGTACCCTTTGCTCTGGAGGGAAAGGGAAATGGAATACAAGAATGTGGATAATGCACAATGCACATATTGCTTAGCTACAGTCTTGAAAAGTGAACAACATTGTTTTAATGTTGCCACTGTTGCCAATTGGAGCTGTCATTGGTTATGAAATTGTCTCCCAGTCACAGTGTTTTTCTGTTTGAAAACAGAGCACCAAGTGACATCTTTCAATGCATGTAATTTTTTTTTTTTTTTTCTCTTGATAAAGAAGGTTGCAGTCAAGGGTCAGAAACCAAATACAAGATGTCTGCTCCTCAGTGACCTCTGAAAGCACAACAGACACAAAAATAATCATTGAATATTGTGTCATGGCTTGGGAGGCCACACTGGGTGCTTTCAACTTTGCAGGCTTCTGGAGCTGTGCAACCTCATGTTAAGATTGACAGTGGAGACAAAGGCTAAGAGGGGAATTTAGAAGTCTTGGGGTGGATGTTGCCTTGGTACAATTTCTGTTGGTGACCCTTTTGGACCTGCCATCAGTTTTGACCCTTTCTACTTCTCTCCTGGGACATGGTGGCAGCTCTTGGCAGCAAGCAAATTCAGTTTTGCTTGCTCTACTGAGAAATGTTGAACTGTTTCTGCTGACGGCCATGAGCAGTAGAGTTTGGAGAGAAACTAAGCTTGGCTATGGTACCTGCCAGAAAATATTCATCAAAGCAAAGTGCAGATGCTGATTAAAGCTCACAGGAGCAAGACAGTGAATGAGAGGTTGTTTAGCAGTTGCTGTGAGCAGGTCAACTCTGCAGAACTAAACAAATGTTTGGGAATATGCTGACTTACAAGTCTGTGATTTTACAGTGTCTTTTAGCTGCTCTCATCACTCTCATTTCAAAGAGATTCATGGATTTGTCCTCACAACCTTCTACATCACAACCTTCGCTAGAAGGTTCTAGCGAAGGTTGTTATGTACGTTGCTATTCCTATTTAGCAGATGCATCAAGAGAGGCATTTTGTGATGGGGAGGTTTACCTGAGTTTACAAAATCTATTGATGCCAAGCCCAGAAATAGAACTTGATCTTTTTGCATCCCTTTGAAATGTTTTTCTTATAGCCAGCCGCTGTAGCATCAGTTCTCAAGGCTGTAAGGCTTAACATGTTCAAGCCTTGCACTGAAATGCTACTTGAAAAAAAGAGAATTGTGGATAGTGACTAAAGTGTCTTTCACATCAAGACATACATATCTGAAGATATAAAGTTAATGCAAACTTCAGGTACTCAGATTCTTTGCAAATATAGATATTTAATAAGTACTCCGAAAAGCATGTTCTGTAATGGACATAATTTCAGAGTTCAAGTGCACAAAGTCTTTCTGGAGCAGACTATAGGAATATTATGATAAAAAACCTTCTTTTTTGCAAGGTAGGAACTGATACATTTATGAGTAGGATTATATGACCTGGTGGCAGATTCAGTGGGCAAGAAGAACTTTTCTATTGGGAATGGTTCCCTGTTTCTGTGCATGTTTCCTTCCATTTCAGTGATTTGCTAAAGCACTTGTATGTAGGGTTATCCTCAAGCAAAGAAATGGGGAATAGTGCAGTTATTTCTTTATTTAAAGTATTTGTTTATTTATTTATTAATTTATTAGTGCTTAAAATTTATTAATTGGCGTGAAGAAGGGAAATTATTAAATTCTGACTTTTTTTTTTTTTTTTTTTTTTTTTTTGGTGTGTGGTATGGAAACCCAGCTCAGCAAGACTGAGCTCAGTTCTGTTTCATACATATTTTGACTTTCCCTTAACACTTCTAGGCATCATTTTACCCTGTATTAAATCAGGAAAAAATATATAACTTTTCCTATTTGATATAGTTGGTCTATAAACTCCTCTGGACAAGCACTATTTCTTACTATAGTTATGGTCAGGAAATAAGAGAAGGGTGGATTTTAAGCCCCAAAAATATTTGCAGCCAATAGATTTACCTTAGCCTATTATATAACTAATTTGATTATATAATTAAAATGTAAGTCAGCAGGAGGAATAGTCTGTGGTGGATGAACCAAACTTTACTTAACATTTGTGGATATACACCCAGTCTGGTAGGATCGGCTTTATTCCAGTCCCAAGATTGCAGACATGAAATGGACATAATATTTTGAAGAATGAGAAGCAAAAAGAATAAACCAGCAATAAACGTGGAGTGAATATGGAGCAGCCTGGCTATATTCTGGACTGGTTTTAAGATTTCATCTGCTTTTCAATGAATTACACAGTTAAACCACTCCAGAAGCAATCAGAAGCAACAGAGTGAGAACATGCCATATCTGCCTGGAAAATCAAGGCCAGATTGCATTTTGTGACCACAATAATTTATTTTTTCTCATCACAAAAAAGTGTTTCTCCGTCGGGTTTCAGTGCTGATGGGCCAAGTGTCTTCCAGAGATGGTCGGAATGCAACAAGTTTCCCAAAGAGAGGTTCGGAGCTCAGTCATTTCCTGCTGAAACACCATTTGCCTCTTGCCTTGCAGTGACTTATTCAGGGTTTGCACTCATCAGGCCTGCTTTGTTTCACATCCATCTCTGGATGCAGGAGGGAGAAATCCCTCTGACAGGTTGATCTTGGATTGCTTCCACAGCCTGAGCTGACACCCAGTTTCTGAGGTGATTTATACAGTAACTTGGTGGCAGCTTGTTTATAATGCAATGTAGGCTAAAATGATTTTACTTGCATCTTAAAGCGAGCGCTCATCCATCACCATACTAACTCACTTTCCTGGCCCCTACAAGTACATCTGGAAAGTATCTTTGCTGTTAAGTTTCTCTACCCTGTTCACACTCATTTGTTAGAATATGATGCCAGATTTTCAGCTGGCATCTCTCTAGAAGTTCATTGCAGTGACATAGTCAAGGTTTCTGAATTCCTGAATTACTTATCACTTGCCAGGGAAATCACTCAAAAAAATGCTTCGAAAAGTATTTTAGAGTATCAAGGGCCTCATCTTGGTACTAATTGCTCAGAGTGCTCATGATGATAGGCATAAAGGTATCTAGACACACAGACAGATAGTGAGGAAGGCCCTGGCTGACAGAAGTATTAAAACTTATCCAAAGACCACTCACTATTCAAGTAAAACCTTTGTGTCCATACTACATCTACATGCATTTTTTTCCAATCTTTTCTTCCTTTCTCCCTTCTTTCAAATAAAGATAATGACGGAATCAATACATGTGCACATCAAGACTGTAAGAATATTTAGAAATCAACCAATTTAGTGTGTAGCTCTTCTGCAAAAATTGCTGCTTAGTGGAATTCTCATTTACCATTGCTTAAGCATCAGCCTTACGAATTCAGAGCTTTCAAGTAATTCACAAGCATTTTCAAACTGAGTCACTTCCAGGAGGGCATTGTCACATCAGAGCATCATCCTTGCACTGAATGACTTGTACGTAGATTCTGAAGAAAATGAGCAAAAAAAGGGGAAACAATATATATATATATATATATATCTATGAGAGTGTGCTGTTTCTCTTCTTGTGGTTGGCTACCATCTACAAAGTGGGATAGGCTTTCCATTGCCATCACCAAAAGTTATACATGGCTTCAAGCATGAGGTATGTTGAGCTCCCATAACCCATCTGCTGCCCACTGTAGATGATGGCTCAACTATGTTGATTCCATGGGACCAAAATGTCACCCTAGACTTGGCACTGAGCACCATGAAAGTCCATTTTTTAACTTATCCAATTTTTCAGTTAAAAATGTGGTAGTCAGAAGGAGAGAGGGTGCTGGGACCATGTGGAATGAGCAGGGAAAAAAAGTGCAGCAGCATATTATGTGTGGAGGATGGGAAGAAATAAGAGTTACAG
The DNA here is from genome assembly GCA_011075105.1 of Heteronetta atricapilla. Taxonomy (NCBI): domain Eukaryota; kingdom Metazoa; phylum Chordata; class Aves; order Anseriformes; family Anatidae; genus Heteronetta; species Heteronetta atricapilla. The sequence goes on from CM021732.1 coordinate 155,566,823, forward strand.
CTACATTTTTTCCCAACACTTCTGAAATGTTCATAGAATCACAGAATGGATTGAGTTGAAAGGGAACCTAAAGATCATCTAGCTGAAGCCCTGTGGTGAGGCATAATTACACCCTCCATTTGTACAGAGAGGAAATTCACTTTTCTTACCCAGGGATACATGTTTTAGGTTTCTGTAGTTCAGTGTGAGAGCTTTGCTGCTCAGAAGAGCTCCCTTGGCACACTTAGTTCCCCGGCTGGCACACTGCCTCCCTCTGCCCTGCACAGATCCTTTCTGAGCAGGGAAGAAGGTCACTGTTGCTCATCAGAGGGTTTCTAATATTTCTTTCTGACAGACACTGCTCCATTTGTTTTGAAAAGGGGTGGAAATTTATCTTCTATCTTTCACATTGCTAACAAGAAAATACTTATTCACACTTACAGGAGGTAGTATAACAAATTCTTATTGACTGGCTACATATTGCTAAACAGTGTGGCTGAGTGTATTTGCCCAAATAAACTTAATTCTAGCAGACTGTGGTGGACAATTCATATTCTTCCCACTTAAGTGTTTCTATCTTTGTATTAATCCTTTGAATTTATCTTTGTTCTCCAAAGAGGCCAACATCAAGGACCTGTTCTGAGCTCCCATAGAGTGTTTAGGGTGAACATGGGACTGGAAAAAGACAGAAAAAAAATAATAATAAAAAAAAGAGAATTATCCCACTACCAACACATCAAGACAGTCAGAAAAAAGTCAGTAACTCTGATTTAGATGTCTAAAGTTTTGGATCAGGACCATGTATGGAATCACATGAAAACCTCCAACTGCTTTGAGAAAACACTCCCAGAATTGCAGTGAAAATTAAAATCTCTCCCTTTTTTTCCATTGTGGATGTCTGAAATGACTATTTCAGCTGCAGATGTCCTTTTAGGCTCCATAATTCATCCTGTATCTGGTCCCTCTGCAGACACAGGTGGAATTAAACTGTGCTCAGTCCAGTCCCAGGATAGAAAGGGAAGCTGTCACTGGGATGATGCCTACAGTGAGACATGCACAGTTATCCGTACCTTCATATCTGTTCTTGTCCATAAATAATTTGCATCTGCTTTGCTTGAAAAATCATTTGTAATTATTCTTCCCCTGGCTGTGAGTGCTATAATTGTTAATCAATCTTCATTTTCATGTGGTGGTCTGTATTTGCTTCCTGGCTAATATTTTAAATGGATATTGTATTGTTTTGTAATTATTAATAATGATATTGTTATTTGAGCATGATGATTGTGATTAGAGGTAAATGCAATTTCCCAATGGAAAATTATTAAGCTAAAAATACCAGCCTCATCAATTTATATAATTTATGGGGACATCTTTGCAATGAACTCAGAAAGTGATATTTCAAAGTAAAGTAAAGACTTATATTCCAGGATATTGAGAAGCATAAGCCTCCTTTTATCGTCATCAATACACAACAATAATTAAATGAGCTATCTGAAAAATAGGTTACTGGTCATTCTTTGGATCACTGATAAAGAATCATGTTTCTTATTGAATAAAATATGTTTCTTAAGGAAGGGAACTCTAAGTAAAGAGCAGGAAATGGATCCACACAGCTCTTTCTCCACCTTCTCTCCATTTGTTTACCATACCCTAGACCATCTCCTCAGTACTTTGAATCACGCAGTGACATCTGGTGTCTGGACTACATACTGCAAATAAACATATAATTAAACTCTGCCTCGGACATCAAAGACCAGAATAATATTCCAACTTGCACTCAAATGTGCCATCAAAAAGGAATACTGCTAATGATTCAGTGCTTTAAAATAATATTGGATCCTAATATTTAAGGCTTTGCAGAGAGTCCCTAACCATTGAAGAGGCTGTTTCAGTTTTTGTGATTGAAGCAACTCTAACTCTCAGAGATACCAATGCTACTCACTCTTGGGGTCAAAATTCTAGGAGCTCAAACTCAAGTGAGACTTTAAATGGAATTTTGAAAATCCCTTCTATGTAGCAGAAGGAAGTGTCTGAAAAATGAAAGAGCGATGGAAGACATGTTTCTCAATAAAATTTAAATATTTAGAAACTAGCAAATACATCTGGCTGTTTTTAATATTATAGAGTAATTCTACTGCAGTATAAAACAAAGGGGATGGCCCATTTGGGACTTATTCCAGAAACAGCTATACAAGCAGACTATGCTGTCAAAGGAATTTGTTATTGAAATGATAAAACTTAATTGATGGCCAAAGTAAATCAACAGTTGAACATGGTACACAGAATAAATAATATATCACTGAGCTGTGCCAGGATAGGAAGACATGCAAATTAATGTTGTTAAAGATGTCTTCAGTTATAGGAAAGATGTAGAGTTTAAATGAAGAAAATATGTGGAAAGTTCTTTGGTATACCTATTTTATAAGGTCTTTCAGAGCTCTCAGGCTATGAATTGCCATTCAGATCCATTCCAGAGATCTACATGGTATCCATTTTAGTATTATTTTTCTTCTTCCATCCTTTTGTTTCCATGTGTGTTTAATATTAAAAAAAAATGACTGAGAGCAAATTTAATTTTTCCCTCTGCCACTACCAGAATAAAGATTTTTCATTAAATGTGTCAATTAGTCAACTCTTTGCTTCATCAACATGCACTTGTCACCAGAGGCATTCACTAAGCTAGACCAAAACACAATGAGGACACTAACTGTCTAGAGAGTCTTTCAGCCTTGCAGCTGTTTGGGGTTTTTCAATTCCCTGTCAGGAAGCTTAGACAACATATTAGAGAAATTGGTTAATTAAAACATAATTCCCAGATACATGGTGATAGATACTCAGGCTTGCTGTGTTACTTCTGCTTGTTGGGTTAATAAATCACTGAAAAGATATAATTGTTTTCCTCAGCATGTGCAGAGGTGAAATTATTTTTATACTAGATTTATTGAGAGATATTTCAGCAGAAATGCAGCATTTCTTAAAATCCCAGTAAATTTTGTTTCCAGGCACTGAACCGACCTAAAACAAATTCTGGATTCCATTCGGTCTTCTGAATGAAAGTAATTGTTGGCCAGGGTCTTGTTTTAATTCACTGATCAACTGCATTCTTTATTTAACAAATGACATCATGCAACTACTGACACTTGTAATTGATTTTTGTCAGGAGAGGGTAGTCTTGCTTTCTTGGGCCCATGTGAAACACATGAATTCAACAAGTCCAAATGCAAGGTGCTACACCTGGGCTGGGGCAATCCCAGACAGCAGTACAGGCTGGGAGAAGAACTCATTGAGAGCAGCCCTGCAGAGAAGGACTCGGGGGTTCTGGTGGACAAAAGGCTTGACACGAGCCAGAAGTGTGTACTTGCATCCCAGAAGGCTAACTGCATCCTGGGCTGCATCAACAGAGGGGTGGGCAGCAGGGGAGGGAGGGGATTGTTCCCCTCTGCTCTGCCCTTGTGAGGCCCCACCTGAAGCACTGTGTCCACGTCTGGAACCAAATGCTCCTTAAGGTCCCTTCCAATGCAGGCTCTTCTATGATTTATCGGGTTACTCCACGTTAAGCCTGGGCAGAAATCTTCCTTAAGAATCTAGAGAATGTATAAGTAGTTATTTATTTGGCATTTTAGACAGCTAAATACCTGTCGTGCACAATTTATCATCTCTGAAACCTCCTAGAAAAAATGGGTAAATATCATAAATGCCAACTGTTTTACAGATGAACTAAGATTTGGAAGGTAAAGCAAGGACCGTAAAGCTGTCTACCAGTTAAGCAGGAGAGAACAAGCACTTGCTTTTTCTTGCTCAAAAGTAAATTCTCAAAAAAAAAAAATCTTTCACAGTATCCAGAATTATTATCAAATTGGGTTGACTTTAGTAAATACTGCCACTTAAAAAATATACAACGAACAAAAAAGAAAATGCATCTCATCTCTGTGGTTCTTAAAATAACATTTTAAAACTTTTATGCCAAAAATATTATTTTCATTTAGGAATTATTATTATTATTTTTTTTTTTTTAGAAAAAATAAAAATGGCTAAAAATAGTCTGAACACAAAATACCATGTCCTGATTTTGATCAAAAAGAACATTCTGTTCAATGTAGCATAAGAACATATCATTTCATTTTGATTTCATGAACAAACAAACATTTTGGAGCAGAACAAAACATTTCTTATCCCTATACACCAGTTGGCCCCTGAAATAAGAATTGATTATTTTTCTGTTTTCAACACTTTTGTTCTATTCTAAGGATTGCGGAACATCAGATTTAATGTTTGCCACTCACAGCTGAAACAAGAGACAAGTGTTCTTTTTGTTGTTATTTGTTTATTTATTTATTTATTTATTTATTTTTCTATTGAGATGTTCTTCCTATGAGGAGTGGCTGAGGGAGCTGGGGCTGTTCGGCCTGGAGAAGAGGAGGCTCAGGGCAGCCCTTATTGCTCCCTACAACTGCCTGAAAGGAAGGTGTGTGGAGCTGGGGTCAGCCTCTTCTCACAGATAACTAGTGATAAGAATAGAGGGAATGGTCTCGAGTTGTACCGGGGAGGTTCAGGCTGGAAATGAGGAGACATTTCTTCTCAGAAAGAGCAGTCGGGCATTGGGGCGGGTTGCCCAGGGAGGTGGTAGATCTACCGTCCCTGGGGGTGTTCAAGGAAAGGATGGACGTGGTGCTTAGGGACATGGTTCAGTGGGTGATATTGGTGGTGGGAAGATGGTTGGACCAGATGATCTTGGAGGTCTTTTCCAACCTTAATGATTCTATGATTCTTCCTGCATCTGAATTTTTTCTTACCTTTCCCATTCTGAAATTCAGATGTGTGCAAATTATGTCCAACCCTGTCCTGTCTAGGTAAGAGTCTATAGAGTGGGGTAATTTCCTCTTTGCTTGCTGATTTGAGCCAGGCATTTTTGATATAATGCCCTCACTAACCCTACTCCTGCCTTGGTACACAGCAAAGTTTGTAATTCATATTTAAAGGTGATTAGCTCAAGATCAGTACCTATGAAAGAGGAACTGGGCAACTATTTATCTTGGCACTGACCAACTGTGCAGATGGGCCTAGACATTTGACAATTATTTTTTTATTATTTTTATTTTTTATAGATGTTACATAAATTATCTGTCTAGTCTGCCTTATTTATTTATTTATTTATTTATTTATTTATTTATTTCTGGTTCACAGAGCAATAAGGATTCATATTATTTGCATGGCCAGATGCCATAATAATAGTGTGTTCACCTGCCTTGACTTTGTGCTTTTGCTCTTTTCTATGTGAACATTGGGTCAATTCTTGGGTATTGACCTAAGGAAAATATTGTTCCATCAGATTTTCACCTTTTCTTATCTCACCTCCTTGGTTCGCTGGAAAGTGACTGCAAGGTGATATCTTTTCTCTAGAAGGTTAATAGAAAAGAATAGTGTTTCCAGCATACATATCTTGCCTATGGCAAGAAATTCACAGATTAATTAGAGTCCATGTGAGGAACTATATCTTTGTTTTAACTGTGCCTCGCACTACGTTATGGTGATGTTTCCTCCTGTTTGTACTAGAAAAAAAAAACAACACCTGATCATTACTTCATGTTTCCATGCCATTTCTGATTTTGCAGACCTCTGCTTCGTGACCTCTGTGCATATAAGTATGGGTGGTCTATGCCTTGTAAACTGAAGAAACCTAGTACACTTCATCTCAATAACTCTTCCTTTCTAAATTCCCTGGTTTACATTTATATCTATTAGACTGTATGCTAATTAACTGATTAGGAAAATAATATAAAAAAGAAGGTACTTGCATATTGAGTCTGCAATTTTGCACACACAACTGGCAATATAATAGTTCATCCCACTGGTCATTGTGCACTGCAAACATCCTTTTAACTATGATCATAAATAATCAAAACCCACAGAAACTGTAGCCTGCTGAAAGAATAGCACAAGAGACACTGAAAGTATATTAATTACTGAACCGTATTACTGATACTTTTCTTGACAGTAGCTTTTTTTTTTTTTTTTTTTTTTTTTTTTTTGTATGTGGATTACCAGATGCGTGTGGCTGTGGCAGGGAGCTCTGCTGGTTCTCTGCCAGCCTTATTAATCTGCAATAATTTTGGAGACATGAGGTTTTTTAATGTGTTTATTTTCACATTTTTTTCCCCATTCTCCAACATGATAGATGTAGAAGTAATCCCATAGACTGATGGATGCTGGAGCAATGGAGTGAGAGTTGTTCATTCTGACAGACTTATTCTCAGCCACTATTTTTCTGACTCATACTTCAAACCCATCAATTACAGACTGCTCTGCACAGAGGCAGTGCTGTGAGTCCACACACTCAAGACATGCATAAGAAGTTGCAAGATGAGAAAAATGGTCCACAGATGAACAGTGGCTTTGTGTGGTCAGCAGTAATAACAACATTTCTCCAACCAAACAGAATAGAAAAAAAAAGGAAATTTCACAAAGGAAACAAAAACACTATAAAAGATTAATGATGATTCTATGGGTTTACCAGTGGACAGGAGATCTTGGAGTATATGCCCAGTCCTACAATACAAAAGACAGTTCTGGTTGTCATTTACTCCTTTCTTAGATTTTAAATCACTTTTGTTGTCCTCATAGGCTCTTCATGTTTTCCAGGAACATTAATCAAAACAGTTTCAGTGCCACTCTGGTTTTATATATCCCTTGCCTGCAGTTTCCACTGGGAGATGGGATAAGGCAATGCTTATTACATGCTGTGTCGTGGGAGAATAGACAATGTGGAACCTTCATGTTGAAAATGCATATATCTGAGGGACAAACTTGAAGTAGAACTTGTTTTACAGAATTTTGGATTAGCAAAAAAAATATTTCCAGAATGGGGGAATTTCAGCCAGAAATTTGATTGGAATTAGGTATCATTTTCCAAAACAATGAGTTTTATTTCCATGTTGTGGAAACAAGTTTTTATAGTGTTTGATTTCAAAACAGCATTTTATTTATTTATTTATTTTTAATGTACAAATTAAATGAAAGAGAAGAAAAGGTTGAATGCAAAAGAGGAACAACAACAACAACAACAAAAGGATTGAATGACCTGAAAAGGAAAGCTTAGCTGTGTGTGAATAAAAATTAAAGAAAAAAAAATCAGGTAGTAAACCTGTCCAGTATAACTTGTTCTTCATGTCAGTCAGGGGGCTGTCCTTTCCTGTTTCAGCTCTCTTGCTACCATGTCTCCATTAGCCTATGTTCTTTGCCAAAAGGCCAAGAACCATGACATTGTTAACAGTGCAGCATGGTAATGTGAGGACGCAGATTAGGATAAAGAAGACAGACAGCTACTTAGTAAGAACCTGTGCATGATTTTGGGATACCAACTTCTGGCTCCAGCCCAGCATCAACTTTTATTCCTAGTGCAACTGAGTGAACCATTAAAGCATTTGATTTCCAATATCAACATATGATCTGACATTTGGCATCCCACTCACTGGGAATTCAGGAAGCTGAGAGGCATTTTCCTTTTTTTTTTTTTTTTTTTTTTTTTTCATTCTCAAAAAGATGTGCTAAAATACTAATCAGGATATTGCAAAATCAGGGGAAATAGACCATGAAATGTCTGCTTTTAGGTATGGAAGTCTGGAGGACTTAATTCTAAAGATTAATCCTGAAGACAAATGCATATAGCATTTTGGAAGATCCCCGAGATAACATCAGCAGGAAAGCACTTAACATATGAATACTGTTCCGTTTTCTCCTTGTCAATGTGGCTTTGCTAAAACCAACCACGAGGGGGGTGGATCTCCACCAGCAAGGGGTGTGGACCTCCATCTGTACTCTATAATAAGGGAGTGTTGTACATTGGACAAACAATATGATTTATATACAAATGGAGAGAGATGCCACAGATCCTTGTGCTCTCAGGGATTTTAATTTATTACCTAATTAAACACTTGCTGCCAAATTGTCCATCCTGTCATTTTTAATTCCAGATCTAATATTCTAGACAACAGAACACTTAAGGAGGCTACCTTCTACAAGTGGGCCCTAAATGAAGAAAGATGTTAATGTGTATTTCCTAATCAAAGTCAATAGTCTATCAGGAACAATTATTCTTAAGCAGGTCTGTTCTTCTGGCACCATGCAACATGTGTGAATTTGGCAAGGTCTGTTGACAGCTTGTTCCCTTGCTATAGAGGCAAAAGGCAAGGGCAGCTGCTCAAAACTGAGCAAAACCCCTGGGAAGACATCCAGACATCAGGAAAAGAACTATCTCATTTCTATTTATCCTAGACCTGGATTTGCTTCATTCAGCAAAGCTTGTTGGGAGTGAATGCCGAAAGGTCCCAAGGCACAAGAGATGATAGGACGTGACATGTTAGGCTACCAAGTGACCTCACTATCTTGGATGTATTGATATTTCTGTCATTCCTTTCAGATGGGGACATGAGACTCCATGGCTGGTAAAATGGGGCCAAGGGTTGAGCTTTTCAGAGTCCCAGTTCTTCTGTGGGTCTTAAAGATGTAAAATAGGTTGAAGTCAGCTATTGAGTCCCCTTATTCTACTCATCTCCAGACTGGAGAAACTCAGCTCCCCAGCCTCAGCTTGCATGTCTTGTGCTCCAGCACCCAAACATCATAGAGGGTGTGAGTCTGGTGTTCCAGTTTTTTCCTTACTTTATAGGTAGGTCCAGATTGTACTTGAAGCTTAGACTTCCTTAGTATTCAGGCTAGCAGGATATTAAAGGACCATACTGAAAGTCTAAATGACATCCCCCTTCTCTCATCCACACATCCAGTAATCTTACAAGTTTGATAAGACATGAGATATACATGGAGAACTCACTGAGAGCAGCCCTGCAGAGAAGGACTTGGGGGTTCTGGTGGATGAAAGGCTAGACAAGAGCCAAGGCACACTTGCAGTTCAGAAGGCCAACTGTGTCCTGGGCTGCATCACCAGAGGGGTGGGCAGCAGGGGAGGGAGGTGATTGTCCCCCTCTGCTCTGCCCTTGTGAGGCCCCACCTGGAGCCCTGCATCCAGGTCGGGGGCCCCCAACACAAGAAGGATGTGAGGCTGTTAGAGTGGGTCCAGAAGAGGGCCATGAAGCTAATCAGTGGGCTGGAGCACCTATCCTATGGAGAAAGGCTGAGAAAGCTGGCGATATTCATCCTGAAGAAGAGAAGGCTCTGGCATGACCTTATTGCAACTTTTCAATATTTAAAGGGGGCTTACAAAAAAGATGGAGAACAACTATTTTTCTCAGTTGGATGATGATAGCATAGGGGGAATTATTTTAAACTAAAATAAGGGAGATTTAGATTAGAGGTTAGGAGGAAATTCTTTGCTCACAGAGTGGTGAGGCACTGGCACAGGTTGCCCAGAGATGCTGCGGATGGTCCATCCCTGGAGTTGTTCAAGACCATGTTAGATGAGGCCCTGGGCAACGTGATCTAGTGGGTGGCATCCCTGGCTGTGGTAGAGGGATTGGAACTAAATGATCTTTAAGGTACTTCCCCCTTGGGATATTCTGTGATTCTATGATTCTAAAATTCCATGATTTTGTGAACAGAATTCTGACTTTAGCTGGCCTTACTGTAATAGAGACATGTCTTCCCAGTACATGTCCTCCTTTTACAATGAGAATCTTATGAAACAAGACTTGACTTGTATACCTTGGGGACAACAAGGTCCTATTGAATTAAAAATAGATTTTCACAGGAAATTAGTTTTACCTTTTCTCCTTCTCTGGGTCAATTAAAAAAAGAAATCTTTCCCATGAGCCCTGAGGACCTCATTCAGCAAACTATGGAGAGGACTTGCAGAGGATTTAACAGGAGAAATGTGGAGGAGAAGATAAAAAATAGATGCCATGGGACTGGAGCTGTAATAACCTTAGAAAAATCTCTGTGTGACTTTGCAGGAACCTCTCCCTTTGGATCAAGTCATCATTCATTTCAGGTCCAGCAGCTCAGTATAGATGCAAGGATGAAAGAAACATTTGCTTTAGCCACTACTTGCAAACATTTTTCACAAGATACCTGTGAAGTCCAACTGTTTTCTCACTTCTGCATGATTGTTGCTCACTTGATGCAATGGACAAACACAGTCGTCCATCCTTACAATGTATGGATGGATGCAAAATTTTGTGCTAGTTCTGTGAGGAGAATCCACTTAGCATCTTGCTGAAATTCTAGGTTGACTCTAAAGCTGGTTTTGCCCAGCTGGTTAACTTTGTGTTTCTGCCAACTGTGATTGTAGTGTGTCTGCTTATAAGATAAGAATATTAGAGCAAACCCATCTGTATTTGAATGATGCTTCATTATGCCATCTACTCAGACACAAAGATTTGTGTGAAGAGCATTTATATTCCCTAAATTTAGGTGTCTACAATGTGTACATCTACCTCTGACTGAGTTGCCCACGCTCCACTTATGATCAATTAAGAACCAGTTAAAATACTGAGTTAGGCTCAATGCAGCTTTCCAAAAAATGTGTCATGTTAACATGGGCTGTGATCTCACCCACTGTTGAATCTGTTGATTTTCTATCTGACTTCCTTGGATGTAGATGCAGACATTGCAGACCACTGCATTTAATTAGCTCAGTCATACCTTTCATAACAAATACTCTTGGGGGTTGCTTTAGAAGGCTACTTTAGAAGGCAAGGAAGATATGAATTGACCCTGCACATCCAAATTCATTTTCTTTATGCCTGACTAAACCCTCATGGGAAGGCTTTTCTTTCCTTTATTGCCAACTTGTGCTGGAAGGCCAAGAAGCTCTGTGCCTGCTGTGAAATCCCTGGAGGAAGCAGAAATCCTTTTAGTGCTCTGAGAAAAACTACATTTTCTTCAATTTTACCAGCCCTTTATGGGCTGGCTGCTTTTTTTTTTTTTTTTTTTTTTTTTTTTTTTTTTTTTTTTTCTTCTTCATCCTCCAGATGCAGCAGCTGGTAAAGGAATGCCTAAATTGCCACTAGCCTTTGAGGTTACTTGTTGTCTGTAGTACAGAGATAGGAAATGTGCAGACACCAGATTGACTCACTTATAAATTATCGGTATTGAGAACTACACATTTTCTCTTGATATTTTTACCTAAATGGTGTTCCAAGGTTGGACACAACAGGTAATAAATATATCACTCTGTTCCTCTTGCCACTGAAATGATGCTACACAGACTTACAAGGAACAAGATATTATGGATCTTAGAAAACAGGCAGAGTGCATGACAGAACTGTGAAAATGGGTGCATTATGACTTGAGGTGTTCAGAAAGGAAAAGTGCCTAGAGAAAGCCTCCAACAAAGGAGGGAACTAAACTAAAACTGCAGTGCAAAGACGACACAACACAAAATCTTTGATATCCTCTAGAATACAACTGCAAAACAGCAAGGAGATTGGAGTTATTATTTTAATTTACCTTTGTACAAGTTGTCCAGGGGAAATTCTTTTGTGCTAACAGATTATTTTTGTTCAGGGCTGTTACAGTAATTCACACCAATTTTGAGTATTAAAACATGATATTGTGAATAAGATAATCAGAATTATTAATGGAATCTAGAGACTATAATGTCAAAACAGAGAGGAAAACCCCAGGACACCATGATGTGATACTGAATAAGGAAAGCAAATGTATGGATCTTTGCAGAAAATATAGGAAAAGATTTTGAAGAAGTTGGCTTAAAACTGAGCATAAGCAGTAATCATATTAAAAAAGAAATGCCCTAAGCTGATCACTTCTCTAGGGAAATAATGTTTCCTTGGACCACCTGAGACATTTTCACACATCAAAGTCCCACCCCCACCCCCCTCTCCCCCGAATAAAAAATATAATTGTTAGGATTTCCTTCCCACCCTGTTGCTCCCCCAAAGCCTGAATCTTTTGGCCTTCAAGACATGCTGCAAAACTTTAGTTCCATCCAGATTTGGGGGATGAGCTTTTCTAGATGTAAGAACTGGACTCAGACACACTGCATGTCTTTGCAGTAGGTGCAGAGATGTTGTGAGCACAACACCACCTCCAGGAACTTGGCAAGTCTTACTCACAGGGGTAATTAGCTGATAGCCAGGTTTATTAGCTCAGGTGCAGTGGTGTGCTGACACAGCTTTGCTTCTTGCAAAGCTCAAAAATTTTCTCAGTGTCCTCTGGATTACACATTGGGTCTTCAATTTAAAACTGTTGCATGGTTAAGATCTCTTATATCCTTT